>OY720042.1:5919120-6183120 GCA_963082485.1 Eudonia mercurella | reverse complement strand
CACCCATCCATTGACCGGACCTTTGCGCCGTTACTTGTTGCTTAATCTCAGCACTCGCAGACCGGGCGCGTTAACCACTGCGCCTTCGAGCTCTTCACCAGTAACGTATCTACCTTTCACCGGCTTACCGGCTGCTTTAGCAGTAGTTAACAACCACCAATCTGCACTGGGCCTGCGTGCTGGTTTATGGCCCGTTCTCCCTGTAGTGATTACATCCATAGGGAAGGCTCGTATCAAGATTGTTATTTTAGGTTAATTATGAAAATGAAAAATATTTTTTATTGCAACATATAATAATAATAATAATAATAATAAAACTTTTATTTGGACACTATAGACACACACACACATATACACACACACATTATACAATCGTAAAATGACAACAATTACACTAAAACAATTATAATTTCATAATAACAGTACCTAAACTATTTTGTCTACTATATAACTATAAAAATACAAAAATGTGTGTGTGCCGCAGCATCTCAAAAGGGTCGTTGCTCAGCGTGGTATTCACTCGCATAGCAAGTGAATCGCTGATTTTCAGCAACAACCAGGAGTAACCACGAAGACGGTGCCCGTAACAATTGTCAATAATGTGCCCATGCGCTTAATCTTGACCAAGTAGTAGTAACAAATTATTCTATTATTTTAAAAAATTAATAAATAAAGATTTATTTATATAAAAGCTGTGCATATACGAATTTACAAATTAATTTTGCCCTGGCTTCTGTAAAAAGTAAACTTGTGGAACAGAAGCCAGTTTCTTCCTGTTGACAAAACTCAATTGGTATATATTGTTTTCTAAATGGTATAGTTGAAAAACAATTGTAATAATTAATTAAGCCAAAAAATCAAAACATGAGAAAGTTAAAGGAAGTGTGTGTGAGGGAGGGATACCAATTTGTATTGTGTTGTGTTGCTCAAATAAGCGGTATACGGCTTGCCTTTGTAAACCTACTTGATTATCAAGATGTTGTATTTTAATGGTTGGTAAATTAAAAAAAAAGACAGTTGCCACAATACATTCGACAACTATAACTCCAACCATCTCAACAATACATTTGAAAATTGCATCTTTACTTTGATTTATTGTCCGAAAGGTGCGCAGAAATACGTGTCCGTCACAATGGCGAGCCACAATGGTCACATTGTGGTTGCAAATGTGTAACGCATTGTGCGCAATTGCAGATTGCGTCGCGTTGCGTGCGTCCCGTCGCAACCCGCAACTGACGGAAGTGTACGCAACTTTGGGACACCGCACCCGGGTGTGATATGCACCGTTGCACTAATGTTTTTGTGTCATTGGGTTGCGACTTCAAAATGCATAATGTGTATTTATCTTGACACTACACTAAACATAATTATACATAAACATATTTTTGTTATATTTATTGACTGGTTTATTTTTAAATACATTGTAATTTTGAATCTTTATAGTATAGGTGCTTTTTGAACTTAAATGTATCGACTTATCGATGATTGAAAATTCCTTATACATGAAAGAGATCGCTTATAGGTGAGTATAGACTAAAGCATTTACTTGTAACAGAACAACGAGCCGCTCTATGATATGTTCTAGTGTATCACCCTCACGAACCAAACATGGAAATGCTTTGGAAACTGTTCTTTATCTGTATTGTACCATTCGTAAGAACGTTGCATTACATAGAAATGCTCGATAAATTTTTGCTCTAGAGCATTTTTGATTTTTGATTTTCGGCCTTTGCTGATTTTACAAAAAAATCATATCTAGTATAATTTGCCTTTCTTTGTGTAAAGAGGTTACCTACATGTAAAATACTCGTTCGAGAATAAAAGAAAACTGTTAATGAGCTAAAGTAAAAAAATCTATACTACTTTTATGTATGGTCTAATATACCTAGTTTATGCATCTTTCTGGCTTTATTACGTCTAAAATGCGAAAATTAACACAGTGTTACCAAACGAATTTTGACAATTTCCAACCCAGTACCTAATACCAGTAGTACTACCAATTAAATATGACATTCAAACTTCCAAACAGCATACCTTGTCAAAAGAGCATAAACAATATATTTTTTCTTAAAATAAAGCTTTGTATCATTGTACAACGTCAAAAGTCTTAGTGCGTCCACCTTCGCTTAATTGCACGCGCCACCGGAAGCACCCTTGCTCCGGCATATGTCGCGCCGGCAAAGGGTTGAATCCTCTGACACCTTAGACCGGCCCATTGTCACAAGCAATTTCCAGAAAAAACTCTACGACACCCGCTGTTCGGCCATTTGCGTAGGTTATTACTGCAGGGGCGGATTCAGGGACAGTTTTTATTGCTACTAAGTATTTAATGCAAATAGTTATAGTTAGAAGACTCAATTAAAAGTAAACTGAACTGTGTTAAGTTATAACTAGGATAGAACATGTACACATTATTTTCAAAGTTTACGTGAATATGGGTGTGGTGTAATAAGTTTACATAATACACAATAGTAAGTAATGGGTAAATTAACATCCTACTAAATACACGAGTGTGTGTGTGTGGTCACACATACTATAAACACTTGTTTTTCTTTTATTTGAGAAAATTCATCATCATTGTACAGAAAGGAAATATGAAATATTGTTTAAGAAAAATTACTTTGACACTGGCTAAATGTGTTAATCGCAAGCTAACTAAAAAAAAACAATACTGAAACATATTGGACTAACACAGACAATATCTTTAATACATTATGCAACAAATATACTTTCGTTAAGCCCTGGACCGGCTCTGCGCCGGCTAGCTGCGCGGCGTGCGCACGCGTCGTTATTATTATATTAGACGAACCGCCGTCACGCGGTATGATAATACACCCGTCGCGCCGTCGCACCACGTGCCACACGAACATTCTATACACGACCGCCAATTGCATTATTTAAAAAGTAATTAAAAAAAAGCTAATTTTGAAATTCGAACGTGAGCGGTGCCGCGGAGTTTAAAGAACAACATTTTTCTATTTGTGATTTGTTCTTTAATAAGAACTTGTTAGTGCAACCCTGGCGCGGTCGTGCACGTTGGCAACCTTTGCAATGCAGTGTCACCGGATGGGTGACCAATTAATATGTTATCTATTAGTATCTTTAGAAATTGGGCTATAACATAGGTCGCTGCATCATCAAAATGGCGACTTATCGTCTTCGGATACGATGTTGGAGTATGTCTTACTTGCCATCCGTCCGCCTCGTACCGAATATTTGTATCGGACACAAATGATCTGTAAAGTCCGTTAAGTCCGTCCGTCAAACAAAAAATCATGCTACCTGTTGTTTATGAAACCAGCAAGGAGAGTTTTATACGGTAAGTGACGGCCCTGTTTTAACAATAAATATTTTATTTATTTATTTTTATTTATTAAGAGACAATCAGTTATTATATATAACACAAGAAAAATTTAATATATTAAATTTCCTTAAATGTAAACCTATAGTCCCCTAAGTTACATTTAAGAAACAGCACAATGTAAAAACAAAACATACAAAAAATTTAAAAACACATTATTACTTAGCAAAACATATTGTTTATTTTATTTAATTTATATATATATATAAGTTTGTTCAACACCTTTTCTTAGTAATTTACAAAAGACTTGCCACAAGAACCGCACAAAATAATAAGTAAACCAACATAAGGGCTAATTAAAACTATTTGTAGTAGCGCATGAAACCGTCCAAAGTGTAAATTATGGGCAGAATCATAATTTGGCCGCGTGCCTGTCGCCCTTCCGACTCAACCCCTTTATGATACGTAACGGCTACATTAGTAAAAAACTTTGTCCGTTGGTCAAACACATGCTTAGATTTTAAGATGACTTGTGTGAAAGTTTCTTGGATCGTTATTTTAACAATGTCCCCCTACATTGTACTACATTGTACACGGTCAGACAATACGATTTCGAACCCCGCATGTGAAACGCTTTTTAAAAAACTTTATAGATGTTAAAATTCATAATAATGTTGCTAATATTTTGAATTGTTATTATGTACTTATAATGCATGCAATTTATATTATATCCAAACTGAAGAGCTCAATTAGACCCGGATTCCGAATCTTTGTAGGCTCACGACTCATCTGCAGCGAGTCGTTTGTCGTACGTCGAATGATTACTTTAAAATCTTTAACAGAATTTCGTTCCAAAAAATTATGTTAATATAAAAAAAGGGCATAATAAAGTTTCGATAATTATAACAACTGTTGCAATGTGAGTAAAAATAATTACAAAGGATTTTCAGTGCTTCGCGGATCAGTGCACGGTGAGTTATGGACCCTAGATACTTCCCTACGTCTAATTTTTTTCCATGATTTTTCTAGGTCAACTATTTCGTGAGACGCTAAAATAATGTAGGTTAAAAAATACTTGTTACCATACAAATGCGTGCATTACGCACCTGCGTGCGCGTCTCCGTGCGTAACTCACGTGCCTCGTACGATTCGCTTGCGATCGCGTGACGTGACGCGTGCGTGACGTAGACACAAGACGTAATGTTTAATAGGCACAATAAACTGATTTGCCATAGGCAAGAGTGGTACTTAGGAGCTCGATGGCGCAGTGGTTAAGGCGCCCGGTCTACGACTGCTGACGTTAAGCAACTTTCGAAAAGGCCGGTCATCGGATGGGTGACCAAAAATATATCATCTCGAGCTCCTCCGTGCTTCGGAAGGCACGTAAAGCAGTTGGTCTCGGCTGCATTAGCAGTCGTTAACAACCACCAATCCGCATTGGGCCCTCGTGGAGGTTTATGGCTCGTTCTCCTTATGCATCCATAGGGAAGGCTAGTGCCCCAGCAGTGGGGACATAAAATGAGCTGATGACGAAGACTGATACTTCTTGTTATGCTGGTAAGTGACGGTACTTGGCATCATCTCACCTGATTATAAGTGATGAAAAGGCTGAAGATGGAAGAGCACTTTACCCAGAATCCTTAACTACTGAGGCACTGGCTATCTTGTCTTTTCAATTCAAATTAAATTTAATTCAATTCAATTCAAAATCATTTATTCAGTTAGGGCTACAAATAGCTCTTATGAACGTCATTATGCCATCGGTTCGTAAGTCTAATCTCGGCGGGAGATTTTTTGCTGCCGGATTACAACAATGCTACTTACATTGATGTTATTATGGTGTCATATTTAGATAAGATAGTGGTAGCTAATGAGGCGGACAAACAAGCTCTACCACCAACCAAACCGAGTGCACAAACATGCTACGCTACGGGGATCGAACCTGGGTCAGAGACCAGCAGAAGCGGGTCATATTGAATACGAAAATCAATAACATTAAGCCAAGCTGTGTCCTATACTTGGGAAAGAAAAAGTATTTATTTGTAGGACACTGTGCAAAATATGTAGGTTATCATAAAAATCCTGTATAATGATTAGGTATTAAACTGTTTTTTTTTGTACGACTTTTTTTTAAGTTTATTTTTAGATCTAAATAATTTATTATTTTAGATCTAAAAATACTTAATAAAAATAATAAAATATTTAATTTATCCGCGTAATTAAAACCTCTAATAAAAAGGTTTGCCTCTAATGTCTATAGTATAACCACAGAGTAGTAAATTTACTCATGTGGTATAACCACATTTACTCTGTATAACGCCACGAGTTTTCCACTGTCCAAAAACAAAGGGATGATTACAGTACTTGTAGTTGCGTATTTCTTCTCTATCAATATCGTATTTAACCGTTCTGCCATAGACGAACCACTTTATTGATAACCCTTAAGAGGGCGCATAAACCTAGAAAAAAAACAGATTCCACCCGCGCCCCTTTCACGCCCCGCTTTCGTCCGTGCGTACGGCGTGGCGGCCAACGCAACAGATTGGCAGGTCGCTCCCTCGTGTGTACTCGTGTTTAGTGCGATCCCGCACAGTATACCTAAAATAATCAGATAAAAACCGGCTAAGTGCGAGTCGGATCACCTAGCTGTACTTCGAAACACTAAAATACTCTTTGCTGGTGGTAAATAATACGCAAAGGTAAGTAATGATATCATATATTTTTATTATATATTGCTACTTTAAATATTTAATATTGTTTTATTTTATAAAGGCGTAGGTGCCATAAAATCTTTAAGCATTTTTGTATTATGTAGATTATTTTTTGTATCATGTAGATTATATTATCCCTTTCAGTCGCACTTTGCTATCGACAGAAGTAACTGCAACAGTCAGCGGTTGCTGTCGACACGTTAAAGGTCAAAGGCCTACTATCCGACGCTACAGTTACCTCTATTGATACCAAAGTGCTGCTCGTGTGTAAGTGCTCTTACTGTTATATCTCTTCTTCAAAGAGTGTCGACAATGTAAAAAAAGAAGTCTAATTTTATTACAAAAATATCGCTTTATTTACATAGATTCATAGGTTTACATTTTTTTTTCAGAATTCGTTCCCTGGCTTGTACCTGTACTGCAAAGAACAGACAGAAAGAAGGTAAGTTAAAGACATTTTTGCATTAAATTATGTATTTAAGGTCTGTTCATTCTAACTTGTCTTAAAATGTAACAATCTTTATAGGACTTACTATTGAAATTTAATGAAAAATTTTATTGTTTTTTTAATGGTAAAAAAAACTAAAATATTGTTTACACTTAAGATAAACAGACTTTCTGTAATCAAAGTCAAAGTCAAAGTGTCAAATATTTTGTATTCAAATAAACTTTAGAAAAGAACTTTTGAATCGTCCAAACATTTTTTTTACCTACTACCCATTCAGGACGTCTATTTTTTAGTTGTGGAGAAGAACTCCACAGTTTTAATATAAGTAACGACATTTACAAAATTATATGCCGTTATCAACTTATACAAGTTTAAAATTACTTAAAAATATTTTAAATTATAAATACCTGTTGGGGTGATTGAAGCATTTTTAACCCATGCTGTTTTGTCTTGAATGTAATCAGACACTTTATAATAAGCTTTTTTACAAAGCTTTTCTTTAATGACGATTTTAAATTAAATCATAAGACAAAAGAGGAATTCTCTTGCAAAATGTTTGGTAATATTTTAAATAAATGTGTAATTAATTCTAAGAAAAGCCCGTCTCAACCTACAATTATTAAAAATGTTCAATCAATCAGTATGGTTCACCAGAACATTCAAGGAATGATGGGCAAAGATCCAGAGATTGAATTGTTCATGAACGATAATAAAGTTGATATTCTGTGTATTACTGAACACTGGCTTAAAGATCATCAGTTCATGTTCAATTTTAATAATCATTTGGTAGGTAGTTCGTTCAGTCGAGTAAATTCAATTCATGGTGGCTCCTTAATTATAGCTGATAAGAAGTTAAAATTAAAGGAAAGAAAAGACATAATGAGCCTCTCGGTTGAGCAAACAATAGAAATAGCTTGTGTGGAGCTGGAGCGACTTGTTGTATTAAGTTATACAGGCCTCCGTCAGCATTGTATGATTATTTTGAAAAAGTAATGGATGAAGCATTATATAAAATCCGCAATGTAGGTAAAAAGATAGTTGTTTGCGGTGATTTTAATATTAATTTGTTAGAAAAGTCTACAGGTTCTATCAAAATTAAAAATTTATTTCAATCATATAATTTGAATAATTTATTTTTGGAGCCGACTAGAATAACTGCCACTTCGGCCACTTGTATCGATAATATATACACTGATCTAGTACCTCTGTCTAAACTCATTATTAATAAACTAGACTCTGATCATTGTGGCAAAATGGTCAGCCTTCCACATCAGTGTCAGCAAGTGAAGAAACAGATTATCACTGTTGTACCAAAAACTGCAGGTCGTCTGGAACGCTTCAAAACAATCTCTATGATAATATATGTTATGTAGAATATAATGATAACCCAAATAAATTTTATAATGATTTCTTTTATAAATATTGTTTAGAATTTAATAAAACTTTTATTCCAAAGATGATCTCGGTTAGTGGTACTGTTACTTTTAGTGAATGGGTTACAATTGGTATCCACAAAAGTAGAAAGCGACTTTATGAGCTATATGATGAACGCAACTATAACACCAGTGAAGATTTCAAATTGTATGTCAAAAAATATTCTAAGTTATTTAAAACAGTATGTCGATTAGCAAAGGCAAAATTCCTGAGTTCAAAGATTAAGCTAAGTGATAACAAAATAAAAATGACATGGAATATTATAAATAGTGAAACTGGAAATGTCAAAAGTCGTAACAATGAGTACAAATTGAGCTTCGAAAATCAAATCTTAACTTCTGATGGTGATGTTGCTGCGGCATTTGAGAAGTTTTTTACTGATATTCCAGTTTCAACTACAAAGACTTTGGACTCGTCCCCCACTGTAGCTGAAGCGGTTCTAAAGGAAAATGTCAAACCTAGTGAAAACCATTTTAGTTTTAAAAAAATTGATTTTAGAGATATATTAAAACTTTTAACACTCTTAATAAAAAAAAAAACTGCTGATTTGTGGGGTAATTCCGTTGACGTCACTAAATCCGTTATTGAGACAATAGCTCCAGTTTTAGCTTGCATATTTAACGAATGTATTGACTGTGGTGTTTTTCCTGACCTAATGAAGCACAGTAAAGTAATTCCATTATACAAATCAGGTAGCACATCTGACCCCACTAACTTTAGACCAATTTCTGTGCTACCCACATTTAGTAAAATATTTGAAAAGATAATTCTGGACCAAATTCAAGTTCATTTTTATAGAAATAAGCTTTTACATTCATTTTTCAGGTATCGCGAGGCATTTCATCTGCGAGCTCTTCGAGATCTACGAGATCTTCGAGCTGGATTGTACAGTCAGCAACGACAGACTTTTCATGTGTTAACATATAAAAAAATCAATATTATGTTTACATTCTATGGTTTTTATAAAAATAAATATACGAATAGCTTTAAATTAAACAACTGTAACGAACTAACAGAGTTGATGAGAGATTTTTGCGTACGAGTTTGACCGGATAGCATTCATCGGCTTGTGAGATATTACGACATTTACGAGCTGCAGCAGTTCTGAAATACAAAATAATTGTAAATCACAAGTTTGTACGGTAATATACGAAGTATGATACAATACTTCCAGAATAGCTAATTCAACTTAATTATGTACTGTGAAAAAAAATTACTATACATACTGCCACCAATACGAGTGGTCAAAAGCATCGTTCTGTTTTGCATATACTATACCCGGTACCCGCGTCGCCGTCATTGCTTCAGCGCTTCTAATACATTGTATAGTGAGCTCTAAAGTTAATGCGTAAGGGTCGATATTTCAAGGTGAGACTACTCATCACCAATGAAAAGAAATAATAACAATATTATGATAATAATATTATATTTTAACGAAATATTTTCTCGGCGCCCTGAGCACAGAAACACAGTCCTCTCGTCTCAACAGAGTGATCGCGACTAATCGATGAAACAAAACATGCCTGTTACCTTGGGTCAGGTGCGACAGACTGCAGCGTTCTGCACGGAATAAGAATGTCGTAAGCGCCGAATTAGTTTTAGTTTATTTACTCGTAAAATATACATTTTTTTTTCAAATCGCTAATACAGTCGCTCGGTAATATAATTTGATATTATGTGTTAAAATATTGGCTCAGTAATATGCGTCAAATTGAAAATAAATTGATTCTAGTTGAAAAGTAGACGTAAGTTTGTGATTTTATTTTATCGATAAAATTTTAATATATTATGTTTTCGCTTAAGCCAGTCCCTTTCAAGTATGCTGTAGTATCTATGATATTTTTTTCGGGTAAATCGTGGTTTATCTTCTTGTGTTAAAATCAAATCTACGATTGGTGATTTACCTTTATACCCCCTCTTAATGACGACCAGCGTGGACGCTGCGACATCCATTATCCAATTATTCCCTATTTGCCTCCCGGTGAGAGCCTGGTCCAACGTGTCCAGGATGTTGTACGTCATTGAAGTTATATGTAATCTTAACTGTATAGATATATGATTATGTGATTATGGTTATATATAATTTTAAGCAAATTGTGCTACGACCTAATTACAATTTGTAAAAAGTGTTAAAAATATTCCACGAGCGGGATTCGAACTCGTACCCCATGACATGCCGGGTCAGGTGCACTACCAACTATGCTATCGTGGCTCAATCCAACTCGCCGAAATTAATCAACACTATCTACTCTTACTCTGTAAGCCAAAGAAGCCCTTTCAACGTCGACAACTACGTCATCAACATCCGATCTTAATATTTTTACAAATTACAGTTAAGAATTAGGCAAGCTATATTTATGATTTTTTTTTGGTTCCGTACAAATTTATAGGTATATTATATAGTTCAGGAATCGAGTTTCGAACTTTTCCCGAAATTCAGTTTCCAAAACCAACAATTACTTATATTAAACACTTCTTATCTTATCTTAGTGGGGCCTGCTGAGGTTTCCCTCTTGCAGTAACACTTCGACCCATCGGGATCTTTTGTGCAACCCCGTCCTTTCACTCTTCTTCCTCTGTAAAGATAGATGCCATAAGTTTGGCCACGTCCTTAAGGGCGAAGAGCCTGAATCCTCCGGTTTCGGATAGGCCGAACCCAGGAGTCCCATTCTTTTCTTTATCAAACACTTAAGTAGGTAGGTAATACCTATTACCGCCAAAGTTATTAGGTACCTACCTATTACATATAAAAGAGGGAAAAGGTGTTTCTTTTTTCATTCTTCGTCATAAATCGAAAACTACATCATAAAAATAATAAAAAATCTAAAAGTAATTTGTTCGCAACAAAATTTGCGTTAAAAATTATTTGAGCGATTTGACTTTGACTTTGACTTTGTTTCTAGTAGGTTCTCTGAAGTATTCGAATATGATTTGAGAAAACCCGAGGGCGCCTGTGAACTAGGACCTCGGTTCGGGTTGACCGTGTCCATAGTTCCCTAGAGCTCAGTAACATAAAAAAACCAGTAGGTACTCAATCTTCAATTTGAATGGAGTGGTAACGTAATGAAGGCGTTTATACATTACATGATTGTGCCACAAGCTGTGTTCGTAACTCAATACACCCGAAAATCTACACTTTAGGGACAGCCGACACAATGGGACAATTCATCTCTTGTTTTGTGGTCTATGTTGACTCTACCGGTTTGCGGTCACGCTCTTGTATAATATGTGTGATGTAATTTGTGATTAGATTTTAAACAATCTCTGCTTCACCACAAAACGATAGCTTAAGTTATAAAATGCTTAAAACAGATGCTGTCACTTTTTAGCTAATACTTTTAGACAGGGATACAATATTTTAAACTCGTATTTAGCCATTGTTTAATTTTAAACATTGTTTTGAAGTACAAGTGTCTATGTTACATGCATCTCTAACGGATGTCACTACGCTTTTTCTATTACAGCGTAAAATTTTGGTAAATGTCCTCACTGATATAGAAGAACACCCTTCAATGTCCTCCATTCCTCTTCATCCGTCCAATCACTTAGATTGTGAAAAAAAGGTCGGAAAGGCGCAAGTGGTATCTCTGGTGCTGTGAGCGTCAATAGGTTACGGGAGGAGGAACGCGATTGCACAGCGATATGCGCGTTCGAGTTGCGATCTTACGAGTTAAGCGACCTTCGCAATGATGTGTTCCCGGATAGGTTCTATTTTCTAGGTTGGATTATCTTGAGCTCGATTCGGATGGCACGATAAGCCGTGTTTCCTGTAACGTTGTGAAATGGTAGTAGTTAAACAACTTGTCAATGCATTGGGCCAGCGCTTGGGTTACGCCTCAGGTACAAAGATTTTTGGGACAGTTTCTGGGACGCCCGGATTGCGGAAGACTCAGGTTCGATTCATGGATGGGTCAGGTGGGCGTTTAATTTTTTCATTGTTTTTTATTAATATTTAATTCAGCTTCAGTGCAGCAATTAGCACTTAAAAAAAATAAACAAAAAATACTGTGAAATCTATACTAATATTATAAAGCTGAAGAGTTTGTTTGTATGTTTGCTATAAGGCTTATATTACATCACACTATGACTATTAACGCGGGTGAAACCGCAGGGCACAGCTAGTCTATTTATATACGGTGACACTATCATTGTGTTTTATAATTAGAAACTTATTTATAACTACTTATCATACTAATTTATGGGACAGTGGACCATTTTCTATTTTTTTTTCGGCAAATGACTCTATCCCACCTGATGTTAAGTAGAAATGGAGTCCAGACGCGAAGATAACTGGTGCAGCGTGAAAACAAACGTAGCATTAGTTAACTTCACTCTGCCGGCCCACAAGGTGCTTCTTCACGCCTCTCTTGAAGGACCCCATATCATAGGAAGGAGGGAAAACGTTTGCTGGTAGACTATTCCATCTTTTGGAGGTGCGACAAAGAAACGAGTCACCAAATTTCTTTGTGCGCGATGGGATATTTGAAACAGTGAAGCGGTGACTCCGAAGAGCAGCACGTGTAGTAAAGGGAGAAGGTGGGATGAGGTCAAAGAGCTCTTCAGAGCACTCGCCATGGTATAAGCGGTAAAACACGCTGAGTGACGCGACATCTCTACGTAATTTCAGAGATAAATATTACAATCAGAGTGTTATTATTTGAAGAAGACAATGTTATTTTGTATGATCAATTTTTACGATGATAAGTATCATAATCATTGATCGGAGTAGGCAGATTGATTTTACGTACTCACATCATGAATAGTCATAGAAATCATAACATGGATAAGCCTATGGATAATACTATAGAAGGCCTATAAAATACAATAATAAGACAGCAAAATTATTAAACAGTTGTTATTCATATTGATGTATTCTTTATTCTACACATTACAGCATTTGAAATTCCTTAAAAAATCTTAATAATTCAAATTTCGAAATCCCAGAATCCCGGGGGCATATCCATACTAATATATAGCATTTTAAGATTAAGCCAAAATTACATTTTTCTCAGAGTGGGGTAAAATCAGCTGGGGATGAAGAATAATTTATATATTTTTTATATTTTTAATATAACTTCTTGAATATACAGATCGTATTTCAGCTGGGCAGTGCCAAGGGCAGAGCCAGTATAAAATGCAACTAACTCTTTACATAAACTGCTATACCACTTAAAAGTTTCCGTCTAACGACTCCAAACAAATTCGTGTATCGCCACTAATTTACTTGTATGAAGTAATTTCATCAAAGCAACAGGTGAAATAAATTTAATGTTCCTCTTAATTGACTGGCTGGCCAACGGCTGCCCTCTTATCTCACATATTATCAATATAATTTCAATCTCTAATTACAACCGAAAACATTCCTTAACGTCATAAGAAAAAAGGTTTAATTCGAGCAAGTGTTTCTTAAAAAATCTCACGAATTAGAGACAGTTTGAAGTGTACTTTAATCTGTGTGTTATAGAGTTTTGTTTTGTTTATTCGGTAGTTTGTGACAATTATACACTTTGGACAAACATTAAGTTTTAGTTGTATTATGACTCTGAACTATGAACGTAATTTTGGTTCGAGGAAATAGTACTTTTGTAATGATCATAAACATACTCATATTTTGAGGATTTGGGGACCATCTCGGCTCGTAATTGGATTGACTTAAGAATGTAGAAGAGATAAGGGGGAATGATGAAATTTAATAAGTTCTCAGTTTATTAAGAGTTCGTTAAAAGATGAGATGGTTGTAGTTATTATTTCTTCACTCATTAAATAGTTGTAGATGTAGGTACTAGGTAGGTATACTATTACCTGCAATTAAAGGTTTGTATGAAGACTTTTATAAAATTATATTTTTCATACGTTTTTTTAATTTTCTTAGCATCTATTTATGTTAATACTATAAAAATTGTAGAATAGTGTGTATGTTTCACTAGCTAAATACAGAAAACATTAAAAAGAAAAAAAATCAAGTCCCTTCAAAGCTACAATAAAACAAAAGGTTAATTACGCGAACAAAAAAAGAAGTTAATTAAAAAAAAATTGGCCGAAAAAGACATAAAATAAATAATCATTGTTATTACTGAAGCCTAAGTAACATAGTCCTAATTAAAGGTGTATATTATATTAACAACCGGTATTGACTTTAAGAAGTAATACACCTATTAATAAGTGATAAAAAAAAACGTCAATTTCATAGGTAAGGACCCAATATATTATAATTATTATTCTTTTTATTAAATATACATCTTAAGATATTTTTTTTACAATATTTTATATAAAAACATATTTACAATATAAAATATTATAAAAAACTTTACCTTATTATTATTATCTCCTTTATTTATTTTCTTTCTTAAAACTAGATTTTTACAATATTTTAATATAAAAACAATAAAACATTATAAAAACCTAATCCTAGAGTACCACCAGCAGCGGGGCAGGGCCCAAGCTACCGGTGGTCAGGGCTGCAAAGTGAGGAACCTTCTGACAATACGTGCCCTGTCTAGGAGTACTGCCTTTTGCATCTGACCCTTAACCCAACCTTTCAGCGAGAGCCTCTCTAGGTGTTGATCGAGGCTCTTCGCTATCAGACCGTTTTATTATTATTATTATTACTGACTAAAAACCTAGTAGCATCTCTTCTCTGCAGCGGGGATGACTTGGGACCACGAACATGCATGCCCATCGGAATCGAGGATAGTTTGGGAGTCTTCAGATTCCTCTAGATCACACGGTTTGAGGAACCTTTTAGGTTTTTCGGCCGCCCACAAAACGCATTCAAAACGCCATACACGACTAAAGCAAATAAACTTTAAAGTCTTTTTAGTCTAAAGCAATCTTTACGAAACCCAAACTCCTGGAAGGCTGTTCAATGCAACAGGAATTGGTTAAAAGTGAAGTGCGCTTCCATCATTGGCCTTATCATCACTTAACATCAGGTGAGATCAGGCACTGTGCTTACCCGTTAATATAAAAAAAAATAGTAGCTTGAAATAAATGATTAAAATTTATTAAAAAAAACATGTCTTTGTAATAAACTACTGCCAATAATGTCATGCTAATAACATACGGCGCCTTGACTCCCTTCAGCATCAGGAAGTTTTGTTGTTACATACGATTATGCGATCCTACTTACATATCTGAATATTTGATATACGAATGCAAGCTCGAGGTTAGAATAGGGTCAATGCTGTATCAGGGCCGTAGCTAGACTTGAATTTAAGGTAGGGCAGGTGTGGTTACAGGTAGGGCGGAAGTAAAAATGTTACTTGATCTGTTCTGGTCAATCGAATTTTGGTGAACTTGATTTGTGAACATGTGCGAGTCAGGTTAATACTTATGTAATTGTCGGGGTGATATACAGGTGTAACAAAATTCTTTTAAATTGCGATTTCGAAGTTGGTGCCATAGTAAAAATTGTTCGTATTGATGGGTGGAATGACCCCCATTCGGCATTTAAGGGAATTTTGTTACACCCTATATATTATGACTGTTAGACTAGATGCCACTATACGCTAGTATTTTTTTTTCGTCTTAAATCTGCTTTACAGTACTTTGCTTTTAGTTAATTATTAAGTTTACTTATTAAGGTAAGGCATTGGTATTTTAAGGTAGGGCATTGCCCCACAATGCCCCCCCCCCCCCCCCCCCTTTCGCTACGGCCCTGTGCTGTATGCTTGGCGAAGGATGGTAACTTGGTAAACATCAAAGAGTTTAACTTGCACTGATATTTATTTGATGCTCAGTGCAAGGCCTATTTGCTATTGGATCGCTTTATTTTCGATTATTTTATCATCATTGTCACCAACTCACTTTAGTTCCCACTGCTGGGGCACAAGCCCACGTGTAACTACACGTATGCCACTGGATGAATAGAGAACGGGCCATAAACCACTACGACGAGGGTCCAGTGTGGATCGGTGGTTGTTAACGACTACTAATGCAGCCGGGATCAACGGCTTTACGTGCCTTCCGAAGTACGGAGGGGCTCGAGATGATAAATTGGTCACCCGTACGAGGACCGGCTTTTGAGAAAGTTGCGTAACTTCAGCAATCGCAGACTGACGCACCCAGTTAACCACTGCGCCATCGAGCTCAGTACGAGTATTTGTGTGTACTATATAATGTCCTAGTGACAAACGAGGATATTACAATTTGAAATAAAAAAAAATGGGTTATATAATGCAAAATATTTTTTTAAAGCCGACTGTTAGTTTTAGAGACTAGTGCGTTTAACAAAGAACAAACTCTTCAGCTTTATTATATTAACATAGATTTTGAAATGTGGTACCACACTGCCTGAAACTTCTTGGGTTAGCCATTTCTTTGGCCTTAGTCTCAATATTTTTTGTCATATTATTCTTAATAATATGTTACAATTATTATGCTAGTCATAAATTATCTTACATATAAAACAGTGTTCAAAGCCTTACTAATTGGTAAAGGAGACATGTTAGAGCAACCGGAACTGATAACAACGGATGTGACACGCCCTTAGGCCCTTCGAGCTTCTACATGAACCAGATTAATATCATATGGGCGGTGTTCTTGAAACGGTAGAATTTTTTCGCAGGTTGCATTATTTCGATATTTTGTATAGGAATATTCAAAGATTGCTGCACTTTGAAATTCCATAACGAAGAAGGGCTTGGCCATTATCTAACCTGATAGTAGAAATTAAATCAAATAATTTTTTTTTTTGCATAAATACAAAGTACGTAGGATCATAGAGAAAAAGATTGAGTCATTGTATTGAACCTGTTTGCAAGCGTGCACATTTCTGTTAAAGTTACATATTAAAGTCAATTTTCAATTTTTAAAATTCAGTGTTTATATGTATAATTAATGTATTTAGGTAGGTATGTGATATCATAAGAGAAGGCGTTTAGACAGATGCTCAAAGCGCGCGTCACTCGGAATCCTTTATTACTGAATAACTGGCTATTTATCTAACTGTCTCAACACAACAATGCTAATCAAATCAAATCAAATCAAATCATTTATTCACAAGAAACATGTAGATGTTAAAATTATAAAAAGTTCATTCTTGATTCGCTAATTGCATGCAAATATCAATTAATTATAATTACCTAATTAACCTACTACGTCAATTAATTAATTATCCAAATGTCTGTTTATAAATTACAATAATGTTAATCCTTCAAAATAAAAATTTAATACATGTCAAGTAGATTCAGCTTAACAAATAACAAAAATATAAGAAAAACAGAAACAAAAATATGAGCTCGATCGCGCGAATACCAGACACAATAGAATTTTAATTGTTATCGGCCACCTGATGGTCGATCGACGCTCGAGGGGATATAAGACCATTCTCAACTTTGATCTAAACATGGTATAGAGATATTCACCAACTACTAACAATGTTGTTACATTGAAAGACTAAGATAAGCAGAAGCTGCTGATCGCGTTTGTTGTACTTACGTACTTATTATTGTACAGAACGCCTTCAATCTATCCAAAACTTTCAAATTTCTTCAATACATTTTCATTCTTATAACTTAGTAGTAAAGTTCAAGGTTCAGAGGAAATTTATCATTTTTTTAAAGTATGTAAACCAAACCTCATTATCTCAGTTCATACTCGTAGGTACGAATGATCTCTAGGACAACAGTATTTTATATTGCAGATTAAATTTCTACCGGTTCCCTAATAAGATCGCTTAAATTGCAATCGCAACCTCTAATTAAATGTAGGCTGTTCACTTTTACGACATTAAATTAAGATTTTTAAAAGTAATTGTCTTCAATAATTGCTAGGGTGGTCGTGTTATTAGATGTTTGATGACGAAAACTCATACCTTTTCGTTATAAGAGTCGTGAGAGAGTCATTTGTGATTTTTTTTTACTTTACATGCAACTTTTATAACATGTGGTTTAGCAATGGTCTGATGGAAGCGAAAATTTTATGACATCGTTAAATATAGGACAGACCATCTGAATGGGTCAGTTGTAGTTCTAAAAAATATAGAATTTTTATATAAATATATAAATATAGGATTTTGGAAACCCTTTTTTTACATCTTACGGGTAAGTACAGTGCTTTTATCTCACCTGATGTTAAGCAATAATAAGGCCAATGATAGCGCACTTTACCCGAGATCCTCAACTACTGACCTGTGACTGGGGCACTGGCTATCTTATCTCTAGCTGCCGGAACACAACTACAAACATTGATGTTATAGCGACATATTTAGACGATGGTGGTAGCTAGCCAAACGGACAAACAAGCCCTACCACCAACCAAACCGAGTACACAAACATGTACCCGCTGGGAATCGAACCCGGGACCTTTGGGTTTAAGACTGGTGGTCTTAACCACTAGACCACAGACTACCTACGGTTGCGATCTTGAAGAAGAAGATGAAGAAGCGAGAAGAAGCCGCAAGAAACACTGTAATGACTATTTCTTTCTCCGATTTTGTATTTACAGTAGGTACTAATAATGGTTTAAACTAAAATTCTGATGAATTAAATACTAAACTTGTACTGTGTAGATGTGCAATTATATATTTCTCATTGTTCAAACGATTACGGCTCTTGAAAGTCGTACATTTAACAGGTAATTTCTTTAAAAACGATTCGAGAGGGAATCTCATTTTCGCTTGCATTTTATAATAAATGTATTTATTATAGTCGTGCAAACCCGTCGTCGAACGACGTAAAGCCTTTCTTTGATACACAAAAAATGTATTAAGACACAACTGTCTTAATACGACCCAAACAATCCATCACAGTTAGGGTTGTCACTCGAATTTGGAACTGTGATATTTTTTTAATAATAAACTCTTTATGGTGATTAGCTCAATGACGCAATAACTTGCGTTATTACTCGGCCAAGAGTCTGGGTGACCGGCGCGCCGGCAACGCGATGAGCGAATTCTCTCTTCATTGAGCGGTTGAAACGCTCACCGCACTTCGGTTTATTGGCATCACACGTCATGTATTAGGAAAACGTTAAAGTTAAGCTACGTATGCCAGGTGACCGGGTTGGTTCAATCTTTATACCTCCGTTAGATTACTGACATGAAACCAAACCAAATACAATCATCTTAATAGCTTTCCGAAGTAATTAACAGCGAAAATTACTATTGTGTTAATAGCGCATTAACGTTTACCAGTCAATTTGCTTAGCCCCTTAGATCGACTAGTGAGTAATAAGCATTTGGCATTAAGTCCGCCTTTTGTGCTTATTTAACTTTTAATGTAAACTCAAGAATAAATAAATGAATTACCGGAAGTAATTTTACAAAAATAACACAGATATTTAGAGGTTTATTAGCTGGAGTACTGGTCATTTTTTCTATTGACTCCATATTATCATTAAACTAAACTGTAGCTGTGACAACCCTAATCCAGACAAAATGGCTGCGACCTTTATGAGTAAACTGGTGTAATTTGTGTGATAAACTGTTATTTCTCCATTACCTGAATCCAATTCTGAGGTTTTTTACGGTGACGATGTGGATGTTTAAAGTACGTAATGCATGTGATTTATTTTAAAGTACAGCTTATTACTTTCTTTAATACAGTTGTCAAATAATTGTGTCACATTGAAGAGTTTTAACCGGCTGTGGATTTCTTGAACCGAGTTATCTGGATTGTGCAAATTTCGTACCCAATTCTACTGCCATTTTTTAAAATTGTTATTAATAGGTAATGCCCCAATATCAACATATGCTAGTGACATGGTCGGAAAGAACCTTCTCCAGCTGTGGGACGTTTATAGACTGGTCAAGATTAAGGTTTTAGAGATGATAAAGGTTTTAAAAATGTAAAAGTAAAACTACACAGAGAATAATTTAAATGAAAAACGATTTAAAATAGTCTTGTCGCCATTAGGGCCGTACATTACTTTAATAAGGGCAATAAAGATCTTGGAGTAAAAGGGAAAGAGGGAGGGGCATCACAAATGTGCTAGCAACACTACGCAAATTACCCCTTTCGCATGGGAGACAGATGAATGGGAATATCGCAAATGTTTAAAGTAAAAACTTATATAAATTGAGACAGTAATTCCTTTTTAATGATCAACTAGTGTTAAATATTTTAATTTAACCGCCTTTGCGGCTAAGTGGTGAGTCAGCGTTCTTAGAAATGTAGGTTCCGGCTTTGATTTTCTCCTACAATCGTTTAGAGTAGACTATAATAATCGAGCTCAAATGTCACTGAGTATAGTGCGTTAAAGCTTTTACTGAAAAAAACCTGCAAGAAATTCAGTAGGGGCATATCTTCTTCCCCTTTCTCTCACAGCGTCAAATTCTGGAAGATGTCCTACTTGACGTATAAGGACGCTTTCCAATTCCATTTAACTTAAGAGATGAGCTTAATAGCAAGACACATTTAATTTTGCAAAGTGACGACAGGTACCAATTTAAAATTTTGTAAATTCAATAATCGTAATCACGCAATTGGCAAACACGATGTTCTTTGATGTGTGCGTTAATTCCTAGTCATATTTGCGAATGGATAGAATTATCGTGAGTGGCTGATAAGCGTTCCTTTTTTATACAAAAAAAAGATAAACATCGATATTTGCCGAACCCGTCTGCGGTATTCTAGGATGTGAGTAATGTTATCAGTAGTTTTTTTTTAAATATAAAAGTGGGCAAAGAATCATTCAGTTCGATTGATGAAGTTAGAATGCCCGAAAAAAGCCAGCATTTGCTACGAAAGGCGTAAATTTTTTTTTTTAACTAAATGTGTGGAACATTTTTTGTTCAATAAGAGGTAGGTTAGCGTAGTTCCTTAAGGGTTAAGGATTCTGGGCGAAGTGCGCTTCCATCTTTGACTTATCACCAGGACCAGGAACTGGCTGTCTTACCTCTTATTGAACACAAGATTGCTTCGCAAATGCAGACAGTAAATATTTACCTTAAAGCGTTTTTAAAATCTTAAAATAGGAAATTGGTTCGATGTTATCACACTGTAACACCTGCAACAGTTACCTTCGCGTCTAGACTCCATTTCCACTTAACATCAGGTGGAGTGGAGTCATTTGCCGAGATATATAAGGTCACATTTTATTAACTGCAAATATTTTGACAAAACATCTGACTATATCAGAAAAAAGGCCCTAGCATTTAAAAAAAATACAAGTTTATTTTTTTTTTACTTTTCCTGACACAAATATTGTAATATTTTTAAGAGCGGCCTCTCTGTCGGCTTTTTTGAATGAAACTAGGGGCACGTGTAAGCGGTGAAGGCATTGCGGCCTCTCTGTTTCGGCTCCTTTGAATTGAAACTACCGAAAGTGCTTTATTTTTCTTTATAATCGAAATGTCTTATGGCGTTTTTCTGGAAAACTAGCGTATCAAAATTTAAGGTTTTTTTCATAAAAACAGTTTATATATGTTGTTGAATTTATCCTCGAAATATTTGCAGTTGATAAAATGTGACCTTATATAAAAAAAAATGTTCTGTCCCGCAGACCATAACCGATTGGAAACAACTGAGCTAGATTAAAACATAATACCTTGTTAAGGCGTTATCAAAAGGTCAATGACCCCGCCACTTCGCTTGCTACACTTGGCTTGAACTGTTCCGATTAAATCTACCCGCTCATAATTACGGCTAACTGACTTATCTTTGCTCCCTTCATTCTACGCTCGTCACTTTTCAGTAATTACGTTAGGGTTTGTGAGTCGCGATTTTCTCACAAGATGGCGCGATCATCGCATGTGCAGCGTGAGGTGGGGTATCTGACCGAAGTTGGTAGACCTCCATGAGATTGTCAAATATCGCAAAATGTTTTGTTCAGTTTAGGCTACAATCATTGAGCTCTAATGAATGTCGAAAGCTCTAAAAGGGAATTATCGTATCGCGTATCTGACTGTGCCAGACAGTCTACCAACAGGGAGGGGTGGCAGGAGATCGTGCGAAGAGCTGTGTCCGCTCCAACCACTGAATTTGACGACTCAAAGCGACCACGACCGCTCCGCCAAGAACGAATCGATATGGAAGATAATTAATGTCTCTACGCCATCGGTTCGTAAGGATACAGGGTGGGAGACCTTGTACTGAGAAGAACCGGCAAGAAACTCAGCAAAGTTTTTGTGCCTTACAGCGGTAAAATATTGTAATGTCATATCATAGAAGGCCACTTTCCGCTACAGATAAACACACAAAATATAAAAGACAACCATAACTTGGAAAAAAACCAAATTAAAAAATTTATAAGTATCGTTAGCAAATTCAAATTTACATCAGGTAACAATTTCGATGGCGCAGTAGGAGCTCGATGGCGCAGTGGTTAACGCGCCAGCTTTGCCAGTGCTAAGGTTAAGCAACTTTCGCAAAGGCCGGTCATTGGATGGGTGCTCAACAATTTATCATTCCTAGTAGCTCCTCCGTGCTTCGGAAAGCACATAAAGCCGTTGGTCCTGCCTGCTTTAGCAGTCGTTAACAATCACCAATCCGCAATGGGCCCGCGTGGTGGTTTATGGCCCGTTTTCCCTATCCATCCATGGGAAAGGCTCATGCTCCAGCAGTGGGGACATAAAATTAGTTGATGATGTTGATGATGATGATGATCAATTTCAAATTATCTTGTGATCCTCAATACTTCAAAAGGTTCTGGTGGTAAGTGACCCAATCTCCCATTGTGCGATTGTTTATATTATGTGAAGGTTCAGACCTGGACTAAGCTCTAGCAGTGAGATGATAACAGGCCGATGGCGATGATGATGGTTACAGAGTATTTAATTAAACGCCAAATTGGAAAAGAAGATCATGTTGAGGTCGTCTCTTGAGTAGAAAAGTTGAAAATCACTTGTGAAAATGTGTCCTAAATTAGTTTATAATTGGTGAATCGCTAATATAAAAATAACTTAACCCAATAGGTCGATTTATAGTGGTTATTACAGTAGCAATGCAATTTGGACATCCTCATACAATGTTACTGGGACCTTGTGTGCAAGCAGCTATTACCTAATTATTCTCTTCCTTCGATCAAAATTAACTTAATTTCGATAACGTTTTTATAACGCTAATAGTGGCTATTTTAAGCCCTAAAAAGAAGAATTATCCTAATCGGTGCATAAATATTGGAATAATCCGCAAACATTATTATTATTTTGTATGACGATTAAAAGCACAGGTTAAAATGATAAATATATATTTTTGGCTATAATTATATGCTTGACTGGCTTGACCTCTCTGAATCTCATTTTATGCTTATTTCATTAGAAGTCTTAATATTATAAAAATCGTTCGCTAGCCCATATTAGTTTAATTTTTATTTTATTTTTCAAAATCGGTAAAGTAGTTTCAGAGATTATAGCCTGCATAAAACAAAACAAACAAAATGTAAGCTCTTATCTTCTGCTCAGAAGTCTTCGCTTTGGGTTACAGTTTGGCCCAATCGGTAACCGAGCCTACGCTTCATGGAGGGCCATGCACCTTCCTTATTGGATCTTCTGCTGACCTTGCACCCAGGCGGCTAGTTTAAGTTTCTGTTTATGCACCACTAGGCTCATCAGACCACTGTCGCCGCACTGTGTAGCACTGTGTCTCTCACAGAAACTTTAAAAACGCAACCAGCGGCCAGCCGTCGGGTCTGGCATTATAGGTCAGCGGACTGGGATGGGATGCGAAGTTACTTTGCGACCTATCCGTGGTGGCGAGTTTGCTGGATGATCCTGATGACACCGCCGACTCTGTCGTTGGTGTGATACTGCAACGAATGGAACTTTTAATTTCAAACTCTGTGGTTCTCATTGGTGGCAGGTCCCAACCTTGATTTGGTCGCTACTGCAAAATGGCATCTCGCCAAAAGTGACAGCATTACCAAGCCTGGACTAATGCGGTGTTATCAAAGGATCCAAACACCAGCGTGCTCAGGAAGATCTACAACTTTGCCGCCAGGTCCTTTAAGAAGGACATTGCCAAGGTGAAGTCATCATTCACAGGTAGAATTGGCGAGAGGTTAGTGCGTCTTCCTTCGGGTACGCATGCGTTCTGGTCTCTCGCCAAAGCTATCTTAGGGAATTTTTGTCAGCCGTCCCTACCACCATTGCACTAGTTCAATGCCAAACGTTCGGTTCCTACAAAGGCCAGTTCGTAAGGCTCTTTTTTCCCTTGATATCCATAAGTCGAGTGGGTTTGATGCAGTTTCTCCAATTGTGCTTCAGACGTGTGTTCTGAGCTGGCGTCGGTTCTAACGCGCCTTTTCTGGCTCTCTTACACTACTGGCGTTGTCTCGAGTTCTTGGAAGACAGCCCTTGTCCACCCGATTCCCAAAAAATGCGATCGCTCAGATCCGTCCAACTACAAGCCAATAGCCATCACCTCTTTGCTCTCCAAAGTAATGGAGTGAATTACAAACTGCCAGCTCTTAAGGTACCTAGAAGAGAATCAGCTACTAAGTGATCGTCAGTATGGTTTTCGACGCGGTCGTTCGGCTGGTGATCAGACTCATCGATGGGCGGAGGCAGTCGAGAGTAAAGGGTAGGCACTGGCAGGTAGCTTGGACGTAGCGAAAGCCTTTGACAGGGTATGGCATTCTTCTCTCTAAACTTTCATCATACGGGCTTCCTGAGAAATTGTGTTGGTGGGTTGCCAGATTTCATTCTGGGCGTAGCATCAGAGCCGTAGTCGACGGTTCGTGCTCTGACTTGAAGCCCGAGAATGCTGGAGTCCCGCAGGGGTGTGTGTTATCCCCTACACTGTTTCTTCTGCATATCAAAGATATGTTGCATAACAGCAGTCTCGCGTCGGCGGCAGTGAATACTCTCCATCAGGTGACCCGCCTGCTCGTTTGCTCCTTCTTTTATATATATATAAAAAATAAGTACACTACATGATAATTTACTGGAGTACTCTTAGGTATGTATGTATGCAACTTTGTATTTAACCACAGCTTTGTATTCAACAACAACAACATTAACGTACTAATCAGTTATAGAACATCCGAATGCCGTTACTGTTAACGATGTGTGAGTCGAATTCGTATGCTGAGTTCCGTACCATAGATTTTTCTTGAGCTTATGAAATCGAAACAATGTCTTTATTTGATTTAATGTTACTACGAGTTTTACACATTTAATTAATAATGTAATGTAATAATAATTAGGTATGTTGCCAGCATTCAAGGACCGTTCCCATGAGCCCACAGCTGGAGGACATCTTTTATTTGTAGGTTTTTTTGTCTTATGTTTGTTAGATCAAGTTATTAATTACTTTATTATTTTCTTCAGTATGCACCTACAAAAAGATTACTTATTTTATTATGTTTAGTAAGCAATAATTTACGGTATAATTACGAGTAATTACTGTGTTTTTTTATAGGTGAGCATTTGATCGCAATCTCACTTGATGGTAAGTATAAAACACATAGTTCAACGCTAAGCACTTAGTAGACTAATAAAACTTTAGAATGGCTGCAACAGACTTACGTTTATTTCAAACTAAGAGTTACAGTAGCATCATACTGGATGGCGCTAGTAGTCTATTTGTAGAAACAATGATAAGAAAGGATCTATTGTCTTTGTCTTATTGTCTTAGCGCTTGAAAAACTGTATGTGACGTTTGTGGCGACGACAGTAAATATTGAGCACAAAGATTTTGCATCCTTAATTTAATCTTTATTGTTAAGACTTAAGGTTCATAGTAAGCTGAAGTTGTTGATGCTGTCCAAAGTTTTTTCAAATTTTGTTATTCGAAATTTAAATGTAGTAAGGTATGAGCAAACAGGACCACTTTCAAGATGAATTTTACTTCCGGATCCTTTATCTCGTACCTACATAATTAATCGAAGATTTTCGTTCAGATTTTAGCCTAGATGTTACCCTATGGATTCTATCTTCTTTGGATTCTAACAATACCTAGGTAGGTAAATAACTATATTGTTAAGGCGTTCAGAAGTAAATGGTGGACACTCATAAGCATTTTTTGGGCAATCATTTAAAAAAAAACAGATAAGTATGTTATCTAGCACTCAAGAAGATTCCTTCCCAAATGACAAGTCTTGGAATTAGTCTGCGCCAAACAATTAATTTTGGCCTATACCCAGCAGTGGGCGTCATATGGCTGACGATGATGATAATTATGATGATGAAACAATCAATTTAAATACAAAAATACTATTGTGTATATGTACCAGGCAGATTGCCTAGTGCGGGTCTTCTATTCTATTCAGTATTCGACCAAGTCAACGACAACCAGAATTTGTATAGAAATACTCCTTCTTTCACCAAGAGGTGCTGCGTTACTTCAATATTTTACGAATGATCGTTTTCGTAAACGTTATCGGATGGTAAATAAAACTCGCATATAGAACCCGATTCGATAGACACTCTCTTATTACGTCCTCACTGCCGGGGTACAAACTTTCCATATGGAATGAAACCACATGGAGAACGGGCCATAAACCACCACACGGGCCCAGCGGCTTTATAGTAGTTGTTAGGTAGTTGCCCAGCACGGAAGAGCTCGATAAAAGTTTTGGTCACCCATCCCATGACCGGCCTTTGCGAAAGTTGCTTGACTTCAGCAATCGCAGACCGAGCGTTTATCATTGCGCCAAAGAGGTCCTCAAGATTTTGTGGTTATGGAACCCTAATTTGCTTTTATTCGAACTCCTGAAGTTGTAAATTGTCATCAGTCGCCGACCTTATCGGCGTATTTGCTTAAACCGAAATTGCATGCCGCCATTTGAGAGATAACGTGACGAAAATACACATTACGTGTTGTAATTGTGAAGGGACATTGAAAAAAAGGAGATACCTAGATTTGTATAATACAACAAGTGGTATTCTGTAATGGCTTACTAATGTAAGTTAATCAGTAAGTAATTGCCATTTCCAATCAACCCCCTTCGCGGTCTAGAGGTTATTCTGCATGTCTCAGACACAGAGGTCAAAGGTTTGATTTACAGCAGGGACTATAATTGTTGTAGGTGCTCCGTTAGGTTCAGCAAGGACTTCTTGGCGGGAAAGTAAAGAGTCAAGTCTGCGGTTTTGTTTTATTTTCTAAAATTTGTGTTATGTTGTATATTAATGTGAAATAAGGGTGGATAATCCGTTAAGTGTTCGTGAGTGTGCATGAGTGTTGGCAAATGAAACAAAACAGTGCAACATCATACATGAAAGAAATTAATATTGTTTAAGTATTGTAAGACTTTTTCATTGGCTAAATGCTTGTGCAAAGCCATTATTAAAAAAAAATTGGCTCAGCAACTGAACTAGGTGGGGGTGTTTGACTTTCGCTACCACCATTTTGTCTATGTTCATCATCATAGCATGACAAAAGTTTCGAACCGGGGGACATTTGAATCTAAGACTAGTGGTTTAATTACTACACCATTATTATTATAGGTAAGTAAGTAAGTAAAAGTAAATAGCCCATAACTGTCCCACTGCTGGGCAAAAGCCCGCCATCATAGAAATCAAGTCATCACTACAATTTATGGGTAACTAGCAGCCGCCCGCTGTTTCACCCGCGTGGTTCCCGTTCCTGGAGGAATATCGGTATAAAAAGTCCAAGTTAAAAACTATCTGTATGCCGAATTTCATCCAAATCCATCCGTTGCAGCGTGAAGAAGCAACAAATATACACACATACACACAAACTTTCGCATTTATAATATTAGTATGGTGATGATCACAAACCTGGGATATGCATCTAAGAATCTAAAACACACTTTTCCAGACCTGGTAATTGAACCCGTGACCTTCGCGTATCGGGTAGCCTCCCTGATGCGGCGGGTGCGGGGCAGTGCCAACAGTCTTTTAAAAACTGTCGCAGACAGACTAGACAACCCCATCCTGAAACACTGGATCACGACTCACGTGACTCCTAAGGCTCTGGCCGCTAAATAAATAATAAATTTTAGGAATTAGATTTATTAATTACTAGTGGAGCCGGCGGTCTTGGTATCGCTTTGACAGTTTTCATCAAGTGATTAAATTATCTTTGGTTTCCATGACAATAAAACAAACAAATCATTTTGTATTGAAAAATTTAATTGTCGTTTTTAGTATATTTATAGTGTGATTCCCGTGGGAATATCGGGATAAAAACTATCCTATGTGTTAATCCAGGTTATAAACTATCTGTATGCCGAATTTCATCCAAATCCATCCATCCGTTGCAGCGTGTAGAAGCAACAAATATACACACATACACACATCATCATCACACACACATTCACACAAACTTTCGCATTTATAATATTAGTGTGATTAATGTGGTTGAAATGTAATGTGCTCAGTGGCGTGCACTTGGAGAGGCCTATGTCCAGCACTGGACGTGTGTAGACTGATGATGATGATGATGATGATGATAATGATGATGATGATGATGATGATGATGATGATGATGATGATGATGATGATGATGATGATGATGATGATGATGATGATGATGATGAAATGTCATTAATTATTTGAATGTACTTACTTATTGACTCCGCTGGCTCAGCGACCCGTTGTGGATCTTGGCCTCCGACACAACAAGACGCCATTCTTCCCTAATTTGGGCCTTCTCAGACCAGTTGTCGATCTGGAGCCCATGTAGGTACTTCTCCACTTGATCACTCCAGCGGTACCTGGGGCGCCCAACCGGACGTCGCCCGCTTGGCCGTCCCATGTATTTCTTCACTGCCCGATCCTCCTCCATTCTCTCCACATGCCCAAGCCAACGGAGTCTCCGATAATATTGGGCTCGGACACTAGGTCTTCGATCTTCATATTCTTCCTTCTCCTCCATTGGCCGTCTTCTCCTTTAGTTGGTCCAAGAATCTTCCGTAAGATCTTCCTTTCCGCCACTAATAGTCTACTTTCTTCCTAAAGAGTCAGTGTCCAAGCTTCGCATCCATACAGCAGGTGAGGTGATTACAGTTTTGTAGACACGAACCTAAGTACGATTATTTGAATATAAATAAATTAAATTAAAAATTTAAAAAATATAGATATACGTCTGAAATAAAATTATTATTATTATTATTATCGGGCCGAGCGCTTTGCCACTTGCCCACTTGTTTTTTTTTAATTTTTTATAATTAGTTCATCATCATCATCATCATCAGCTCATTTATGTCCCAACTGCTGGGGCATGAGCCTTCCCTATGGATGGATAGGGAGAACGGGCCATTAACCACCACGCGGACCCAGTGCGGATTGGTGGTTGTTAACGATTGCTGATGCAGCCGGGACCAACGGCTTAACGTGCCTTCCGAAGCACGGAGGAGGAGCTCGAGATGATAAATTTTTGGTCACCCATCCGATGACCGGCCTTAGCGAAAGTTGCTTAACCTCAACACTCGCAGACCGGGCGCGTTAACCACTGCGCCATCGAGCTCCTCCTATAATTAGTTAGTAGGTGATAAAATATACATAATATAATTATAATAGTTTGGGGTACTACAACATTCAGTAATAAAACAAAGAAATCTTTAAATTTTGCATTTTTTGATTGAATAATGTGTCTTATACGAGTAACGTAACGTAAACATCCGCCATATTTCCCCCATTGACAAATTGAGCGTCCCGCAACCGTAATAAAAGTAAACCTGTCCGGGTCACAATGGCTTTATTGAGATGTCGGTAGGGTGACGCCGTTTTTGAGTCCTTAAAAAGAGACTTTACAAAAGCATTAGGTACGAGTATATTCTAATCAACCGGTCGTTACCAATATTCTGTCTATAATTTTAAGTTGTTATTTTGCATTCACATTACTTTATTCAAATTGAAACTACAAAAAGCATTTAAAAACGAACTTTACTCAAGTGCAACTCGAATCCACGATCTTTTACAATCCGAGTGACAGCTTCCAACTGAACTAAACAGTTAAAACAATCAAATAGTGGTAAAATTGAACCCAATCGTAAAATATTTTGATTGATTTAATGTCTTTCTTAGTTTCAATAGGTTATAATGAAAGAGCAATAGCCTAAAAAATATATATTTGTGTTATACCAAATTGATTGATACCCACACTACAAAATAAGGAGACAGCTGAAAGTATGCTTTATACAATACCGCTGGAGCAACGCTCATATAGACAACCTCTCATGGATACGGAATCTCGTAAAAGCTGCGCTCGGACTAGTACGAGAAAGAAAGAAACGAGAAAGAGAGAGACAGATTCCGTGAGCGTGAGAGGGTCTATGTGTGCGTTACTCGAGCGTGGTATTCAAATTCAAATATATTTAGTTTCTCCTCACACGGTATAGGTATAAAAATACTTAGGTATAAAGGTACAGAGATAAAAATGACAAAAAAATTTAAAAAATATCTTTTAGATAGACAGAAGCTAATTATTTGACTTCTGCTGTGTCTGTCTTTTCTTGGTACCACCCAGGTCTGTGCCCTAATATCTAAATTATCACTATTGTATAGCTGAATTTTTTATTGATTAAACAATTACAATTCACTAATTTGACGCACAAGACGGTACGATTATCTGTAACGGGTTGCTAACTACTTCAATAAGCATGGTTGCATAATCATGATATTTATTAATTATAGTTGTATAGTACTTAGATACGTTTTGTTTCTCTTGTTTGTTGTTTTCTGGTGTCCTCTTTTCTAGGTTTTCACGGAAGATCAGCGTCGGGACACATTTGGTATTCTGACAAATGCTGAGTGGATAACTTTTTTGTGTCACTTTGCATTTTATAATTCTATTTATTTTTATTTTATTTCATGTATCATGTATCAGGTGTATGTATCAGGTGTGACACTAAATAAATAATTTTTCATTCATTCATTCATTTTTCATATCAAGTAGATGGAACCCATAAGTATCCTTTGTGAGAGACTGGTGCTTGCGATAGGTTTTGATATGCTCTGTAGGTTTTGATAAGGTATGTTTTAAGCTCACCATGGCGGGTCTCTTTATTCTGTGCCCGCACCGCGAGATCATGGCCACCCTATCGTTGACTTATATTTGTCCAGCTGCCGATCTAATATTTGCTAAGGCCTGTATCAGAGCCGCAGCTCATTCGCGACACATTGTTCATTCATTATCTATTGTTTGAGTTTGTTTTTTTGTTTATTTTGATGATATTGTGAACGTCCTTTCACCTGTTTTGCTTCAATGCTTCTCATTTAGCTTTAAACTATAGATTAATATGAGATTGTCCTACAATTATGCAGTGCGAAGTGGAAGGATATATCTGTGAAGACTTGCATGGGTCTGAACAGGTTAGGTATTAACTTAATATAGTGGTTAAAGCCTAGAAGAAATAATAGTACTTTGTGTTATAGCTTTACTAGCGGCCCGCTCGCAACTTCGTCCGTTTGAGTACTGGGTCCAATTCTATGCATGTATTATACATATAAACCTTCCTCTTGAATCACTCTATCTATTAAAATTATATATATATTAAACCGCATCAAAATCCGTTGCGTAGTTTTAGAGATCTAAGCATCTAAGCATTAAAAAACTAGATTTAACTCAAAGGGACGCTTTAGAATAAAAACAGTTTTTTCTCTGTAGGTAAATCATCTTACTAATGGGCTCAGGCCTATAGGTAATTTTGGGGCCTCTTTATACCTTTATTTATCACTAGCGGCCCGTCCCTGCTTCGCACGGGTAGATTTTTTTTTAATATAGCCCGTATGTTACTCAGCGCTAATGTAGCATTCTAATGGTGAAAGAATTTTTTAAATCGGTCCAGTAGTTTTTGAGTTTATTCGTTGCAAAACATACATACATACAAAAATACAAAGGTTTCCTCTTTATAATATTAGTATAGATTAACTAAAGTATTAGTTAATTAACATTGTTATGGCACTCTGCTGGTGCCCTATTAGATTTATAAATTTATTTTGATTTTACTTTTTATTTGCACTTTTTTCATGTATGTACTATTTTTACTAAGGTCATTCTTATCAGCTATTTTAACATTATCATCATCATCATCATCATCATCATCATCACCATCAGCCCCACTGCTGGGCATAGGCCTCTCTTTGTTGATTTATTTTTTATTTTTTAACATACTATTGTTTTTTTAATTTTCCATTAATTGGACCAGGCTGGCACCATGCAGGTTTAAACGACTGCCGTCTTACGACAACAACCGGGACCAACGGCTAAACGTGCTTTCCGAAGCTCCGTTAATCAATGTTATCAAAAAATATTTAGCACTTTTTTCGTTTTATACGCTCGTTGACTTGAAGCGGTCAATAATTAGGGCACTTCGCGCAGCGTAAAGCGCATTCATCATGTGCTTTGAGATGTGTGAAGAGAACGTGCTAGTGTTGTTGGCGTGTCGATAGTTTTGGAGGCATCGATAAAGAATGACATACACTTCCAACTTTCGCGTTCCTTTATAAATATATTGTTTGATGATTTTTTTTGAAATATTTTGAAAGGTAGCAGAGCACTTCATCTGGAAGCCTCAAGTACTGAGGAACTAGCTCTCTTATCACCAGTGATCGGAATAGGTAGAGCTATTTTGGTTTATTGACCGCAAACGTATATGTTAATATGGATACCCCGGGATTCCGACTACAACACCGGGATTTTTAAAATAAAAAATAAATGAATGAAGGTAACACAAATAGTAAATAAAAAAAAAGTAAATGTAATAGATCATGTAACGAATTCCACTGGTAATTGTTTCGGAAATGTCGCGTACTTCACTGTGTTTTCACCCTTATACCTCATTGTAAGCATCGCGCGATGTGTGGAGTAAGAAGTAAGAAGTAACTTCGTAAGAATTGTCAAGCTTTTAGTTAAGTAACTTCCAACTCAAATGAAATCCCGGGATTAATTTATAAACTGCGGGATGTAGGGCATGTCCATATTATTACATCGTATTATATTTCGTATAAAAGTACCAAAAATAGCTCTACCTATTCCGATCTCTGCTTATCACTAATTATTTAAAATATCATGGTCACATTAATTGCAATACTTACTTATTTTATCACGGGACTATTACCATAATTATATGTACAATATCGAATTCACACAAACGACCAACAAAAATAGTTATGTAAAAATATGTTTTAATTGTAACTTAAAAATAATACTTTTTGATTTATAAGTCAAAGTACTTACAGATTAATATTTTTCTATTATTTTCTTACTTTAATTATGCTCTTAATAAATGTCTACTTCACCTTTCACTGAATATCACTGGAGCTATTACGTGTTAAAATGGAACACAGCAAAACATAACAATACTGCTTGCCGACCACTTTCCGACATAGGTACCTATTAATATGATCGCTATTCAGTCATATATAACTATTTAGTTATGATAAGTTATGTAAAAACGACTGTAATCAGTTTTGTGTAATAAATTTCAAAAAGAGACCCGACAAGCAGATTCTAGTGACCGATGTAAAGAGGGAACTGGGGGCTTGACTGGCACTGCAGTGAGAATATAGTATAGTCAACAGTATGTAGTAGTATGTACTTACTCCGATGGCTCAGCGATCCAAAGTGTGTCTTGGCCTCCGAGACGAGAGCTCGCCATCCACCACGTCCCAACAACGGTAACGTAGCTACAATCTAATATATAAAATTCTCGCGTCACAGTTTTCGTTGCCGTACTCCTCCGAAACGGCTCGACCGATTTTGATGAAATTTTTTGTGCTTATCCGATATCTATGAGAATCGGCCAACATCTATTTTTCATCCCCCTAAATGTTAGGGGTAGTCCACCCCTAAATTTTTTTTAAATTTTTTATGGCAAAACAACGTTTGCTGGGTCATCCGGTATCTATGAGAATCGGCCAACATCTATTTTTCATCCCCCTAAATGTTAGGGGTAGTCCACCCCTAATTTTTTTTTTATTTTTATGGCAAAACAACGTTTGCCGGGTCATCCGGTATCTATGAGAATCGGCCAACGTCTATTTTTCATCCCCCTAAATGTTAGGGGTAGTCCACCCCTAAATTTTTTTTTAATTTTTTATGGCAAAACGACGTTTGCCGGGTCAGCTAGTTTAATATAGAATACAATTTAATTATTTTTAAATAATTAAAATTATCGACACATTGTCACCTGGGCCCTCTCTAATCCGCATCTGTGTCAGATGCGCGCATGCGGCAGGTGGTGCGCAGGTGTCTCCCGTACTAGGCGCGCGCGCAGCCTTGCGCTCCCGCCAAAATCTACGCCGCCATGCTGGTTCTAGCTCTTCCGCGCTAATTATTTCAAATAATACGTTTAACAAGATATATTATAGGAGAGTTGGTGCTCGATTCTGCTATTCTAAAAGGCCACAGTCTAGCCACGATTCGATGACATTTTCAAAGAAAGGTCTTGTTGAAATGTTTGTTGTCATCACATGGACTAAAACGTCCATGTGATGACAACGGTCAATTGATAGATAGTCTATTGAATAAGATAATTGTCTCCAAGTCTTAGATGATTTACGAGCTGTAATTATCAACATCAAATTTAGTCTTGGTTCAGTTTGTACATTGATATTAATAATATAATTTTATTTATTTATTTATTATTATACAATTTTTGGAAAACTTACAGCTATATTTTAAAAATAAATTTGTTATGCTATTAGATAGATATTAGATAGATAAGACAATTCATGTATTTGTTTATTATTAAGGACAACTAAGTATAGCTAATTACTGTAGCTTATGTTAAGTAACTGGTGCAACCAATAATGAAAAGTAATATATTATAATATAAAGTGACATACAAATTAGAATTTCAGGTCGAATTGGTCGAATCAGGCATCCCAAATTAGATCAAGAAAATGGGCGTTAATTTTTATAACGAAAATACAAAAATATGTACATATATGGAATGCTAAAACCATGAAACTGGGTATTATAACCTATTATTAATAGTTTTGATATACACTTGGCTGCATCAGTCTACAACAAACTGTTTTTCCTCAACAGACTTTGAACTTTATTTCTATGGTACATAAATGGTTAATTACATTGAAGAAAGACAGTTTTGGATAAACTCTCATGCAGCCTATACAGAACGTCTAATTGGTCACAAAACAATATCGCAACTAGCAGGCTGTTATGTCATGTCTCCGGGCGGCCCTGAGATGTTAAGAGGGCGTATAAACCTAGAAAAAAAACAGATTCCACCCGCGCCCCTTTCACGCCCCGCTTTCGTCCGTGCGTACGGCGTGGCGGCCAACGCAACAGATTGGCAGGTCGCTCCCTCGTGTGTACTCGTGTTTAGTGCGATCGCGCACAGTATACCTAAAATAATCAGATAAAAACCGGCTAAGTGCGAGTCGGATCACCTAGCTGTACTTCGAAACACTAAAATACTCTTTGCTGGTGGTAAATAATACGCAAAGGTAAGTAATGATATCATATATTTTTATTATATATTGCTACTTTAAATATTTAATATTGTTTTATTTTATAAAGGCGTAGGTGCCATGAAATCTTTAAGCATTTTTGTATTATGTAGATTATTTTTTGTATCATGTAGATTATATTATCCCTTTCAGTCGCACTTTGCTATCGACAGAAGTAAGTAACTGCAACAGTCAGCGGTTGCTGTCGACACGTTAAAGGTCAAAGGCCTACCATCCGACGCTACAGTTACCTCTATTGATACCAAAGTGCTGCTCGTGTGTAAGTGCTCTTACTGTTATATCTCTTCTTCAAAGAGTGTCGACAATGTAAAAAAAAGAAGTCTAATTTTATTACAAAAATATCGCTTTATTTACATAGATTCATAGGTTTACATTTTTTTTTCAGAATTCGTTCCCTGGCTTGTACCTGTACTGCAAAGAACAGACAGAAAGAAGGTAAGTTAAAACATTTTTGCATTAAATTATGTATTTAAGGTCTGTTCATTCTAACTTGTCTTAAAATGTAACAATCTTTATAGAACTTACTATTGAAATTTAATGAAAAATTTTATTGTTTTTTTAATGGTAAAAAAAAACTAAAATATTGTTTACACTTAAGATAAACAGACTTTCTGTAATCAAAGTCAAAGTCAAAGTATCAAATATTTTGTATTCAAATAAACTTTAGAAAAGTACTTTTGAATCGTCCAAACATTTTTTTTACCTACTACCCATTCAGGACGTCTATTTTTTAGTTGTGGAGAAGAATGGGCGCAAGAAACTCCACAGTTTTAATATAAGTAACGACATTTACAAAATTATATGCCGTTATCAAGTTATACAAGTTTAAAATTACTTAACAATATTTTAAATTAGAAATACCTGTTGGGGTGATTGAAGCATTTTTAACCCATGCTGTTTTGTCTTGAATGTAATCAGACACTTTATAATAAGCTTTTTTACAAAGCTTTTCTTTAATGACGATTTTAAATTAAATCATAAGACAAAAGAGGAATTCTCTTGCAAAATGTTTGGTAATATTTTAAATAAATGTGTAATTAATTCTAAGAAAAGCCCGTCTCAACCTACAATTATTAAAAATGTTCAGTCAATCAGTATGGTTCACCAGAACATTCAAGGAATGATGGGCAAAGATCCAGAGATTGCATTGTTCATGAACGATAATAAAGTTGATATTCTGTGTATTACTGAACACTGGCTTAAAGATCATCAGTTCATGTTCAATTTTAATAATCATTTGGTAGGTAGTTCGTTCAGTCGAGTAAATTCAATTCATGGTGGCTCCTTAATTATAGTCGATAAGAAGTTAAAATTAAAGGAAAGAAAAGACATAATGAGCCTCTCGGTTGAGCAAACAATAGAAATAGCTTGTGTGGAGCTAGAGCGACTTGTTGTATTAAGTGTATACAGGCCTCCGTCAGCATTGTATGATTATTTTGAAAAAGTAATGGATGAAGCATTATATAAAATCCGCAATGTAGGTAAAAAGATAGTTGTTTGCGGTGATTTTAATATTAATTTGTTAGAAAAGTCTACAGGTTCTATCAAAATTAAAAATTTATTTCAATCATATAATTTGAATAATTTATTTTTGGAGCCGACTAGAATAACTGCCACTTCGGCCACTTGTATCGATAATATATACACTGATCTAACATCTGATGAATATATCCTCTGTCTAAACTCATTATTAATAAACTAGACTCTGATCATTGTGGCCAAATGGTCAGCCTTCCACATCAGTGTCAGCAAGTGAAGAAACAGATTATCACTGTACTGTACCAAAAACTGCAGGTCGTCTGGAACGCTTCAAAACAATCTCTATGATAATATATGTTATGTAGAATATAATGATAACCCACATAAATTTTATAATGATTTCTTTTATAAATATTGTTTAGAATTTAATAAAACTTTTATTCCAAAGATGGTCTCGGTTAGTGGTACTGTTACTTTTAGTGAATGGGTTACAATTGGTATCCACAAAAGTAGAAAGCGACTTTATGAGCTATATGATGAACGCAACTATAACACCAGTGAAGATTTCAAATTGTATGTCAAAAAATATTCTAAGTTATTTAAAACAGTATGTCGATTAGCAAAGGCAAAATTCCTGAGTTCAAAGATTAAGCTAAGTGATAACAAAATAAAAATGACATGGAATATTATAAATAGTGAAACTGGAAATGTCAAAAGTCGTAACAATGAGTACAAATTGAGCTTCGAAAATCAAATCTTAACTTCTGATGCTGATGTTGCTGCGGCATTTGAGAAGTTTTTTACTGATATTCCAGTTTCAACTACAAAGACTTTGGACTCGTCCCCCACTGTAGCTGAAGCGGTTCTAAAGGAAAATGTCAAACCTAGTGAAAACCATTTTAGTTTTCAAAAAATTGATTTTAGAGATATAATTAAAACTTTTAACACTCTTAATAAAAAAAAGACTGCTGATTTGTGGGGTAATTCCGTTGACGTCACTAAATCCGTTATTGAGACAATAGCTTCAGTTTTAGCTTGCATATTTAACGAATGTATTGACTGTGGTGTTTTTCCTGACCTAATGAAGCACAGTAAAGTAATTCCATTATACAAATCAGGTAGCACATCTGACCCCACTAACTTTAGACCAATTTCTGTGCTACCCACATTTAGTAAAATATTTGAAAAGATAATTCTGGACCAAATTCAAGTTCATTTTTATAGAAATAAGCTTTTACATTCATTTTTCAGGTATCGCGAAGCATTTCATCTGCGAGCTCTTCGAGATCTACGAGATCTTCGAGCTGGATTGTACAGTCAGCAACGACAGACTTTTCATGTGTTAACATATAAAAAAATCAATATTATGTTTACATTCTATGGTTTTTATAAAAATAAATATACGAATAGCTTTAAATTAAACAACTGTAACGAACTAACAGAGTTGATGAGAGATTTTTGCGTACGAGTTTGACCGGATAGCATTCATCGGCTTGTGAGATATTACGACATTTACGAGCTGCAGCAGTTCTGAAATACAAAATAATTGTAAATCACAAGTTTGTACGGTAATATACGAAGTATGATACAATACTTCCAGAATAGCTAATTCAACTTAATTATGTATGTACTGTGAAAAAAAATTACTATACATACTGCCACCAATACGAGTGGTCAAAAGCATCGTTCTGTTTTGCATATACTATACCCGGTACCCGCGTCGCCGTCATTGCTTCAGCGCTTCTAATACATTGTATAGTGAGCTCTAAAGTTAATGCGTAAGGGTCGATATTTCAAGGTGAGACTACTCATCACCAATGAAAAGAAATAATAACAATATTATGATAATAATATCTTATTTTAACGAAATATTTTTTCGGCGCCCTGAGCACAGAAACACAGTCCTCTCGTCTCAACAGAGTGATCGCGACTAATCGATGAAACAAAACATGCCTGTTACCTCGGGTCAGGTGCGACAGACTGGAGCGTTCTGCACGGAATAAGAATGTCGTAAGCGCCGAATTAGTTTTAGTTTATTTACTCGTAAAATATACATTTTTTTTTCAAATCGCTAATACAGTCGCTCGGTAATATAATTTGATATTATGTGTTAAAATATTGGCTCAGTAATATGCGTCAAATTGAAAATAAATTGATTCTAGTTGAAAAGTAGACGTAAGTTTGTGATTTTATTTTATCGATAAAATTTTATTATATTATGTTTTCGCTTAAGCCAGTCCCTTTCAAGTATGCTGTAGTATCTATGATATTTTTTCGGGTAAATCGTGGTTTATCTTCTAGTGTTAAAATCAAATCTACGATTGGTGATTTACCTTTATACCCCCTCTTAACGGTGCATCGGCAGATGGCACCACGGTAAACACAATTTTACAGATAAATAAGCCTTCTGATAGCGACAAAAGTATTCCCATCCCCCTCATCTGTGTGCTAACAAAAAAGGAGGATCCCTTGATCCGGCCTTATGCGCACTGAGATAAAAACGCACGCAGTTATGTTGCACCTAAATTGAGAAATGCTAGCCTATTGATTACTTATACGAGTATCGTAGTACGCTGACTTTTGTTAAATTGATGGTTTTGTTGAGCTCACGGTGCCCTATACAAATTTAAGGGAGCCAATTTATTATACTTACGCTATAAATTAAAATGAAATAGTTTTTGAGTTTACTTTGCCACCAAGGACTCCGCAAAGGGTTCGAAAAGTCGGGATAAAATGTTTATTTTTATTTTTTATAAATAGCTCGCCAAATGACTCCATCCCACCTGATGTTAAGTGGAAATGGAGTCCAGACGCGAAGATAACTGGTGCAGTGTGAAAACAAACGTAGCATCACTTAACCTCACTCTGTCGGCCCACAAGGTGCTTCTTCACGCCTCTTTTGAAGGACCCCATATCATGGGAAGGAGAAATGTGTGCTGGTAGACTATTCTACCTTTTGGAGGTACGACAAAGAAACATAGAATTGTAGCTATGTGAAGTAAACGTGAGTTGAAAGAGTATTTAATTTCAACTCGAGAGTCAATCTTATAACGAAATCTTTATAATCAGCCAGTTTCAGTCTCTACTACTTGGCGTATTAGCGTAGGTCCTAACTCCTAAGAGTTAAGGCAGTCAGATGGTAGAATTCTACGCATAATTCGACTAGATGTTGACTGGCTGCCCTACCTATTTCAGCTGCAAAGCAGCTTCACGCATTTCTGTGTTCTAGTATGAACGGTACTCTGTGGTCTAGTGGTTTAGACCACCCCGGTGCACCGGTCTCAGTCCCAGAGGTCCCGGGTTCGATTCCCAGTGGGGGTAGGGCTTTTTTTTTTTAATGAAATACATTTACTAGCACGCACTACAAAATTACACGATACTTACAATAACAATACAAAGCAAAGACAAAAAACGAAATGTGGCCAACTAGGCCCCAGCCTCAGCACGTGCTACAGCGACATAAAGCCGCTGCAACGCTCGTATTATGGAGGGGCCTAAATCGGTGACGTGTCCACAGAACAGTTATAAATATACCAACATAGACAAACAAAAATATTAATAATAATAAAACGCCAAAACACACAAATAAACAAATAAAAAACACAATAATGATATAACACTAAACATTAACACTACTCAGCACTATCTTGGCTGTTTGCTTGCCTTCCTGTGCTTAGAACAAAATAAAATCTTGGCTTGTTTGTCCGCCTGGCTAAACCACCATCTTATCTAAATATGTCGCCATAACATCAATGTTGCAACATTGTTGTATTCCGGCAGCTAGAGATAAGATAGCCAGTGCCTAGGTAGTTGAGGATCCCGGGTGAAGTGCGCTTCCACCTGTGGCCTTATCATAACTTAACATCAGGTGAGATGAAGGCACTGTGCTTACCCTTATAATTAAAAAAAAGTACAAGAACCAGTGAATTTTATGAGAAGAAGAATTATATGAACTTAAGCTTCAGGGTCTTACAGGGCCGATGAAGGGATTCAAATTTAAACTTTATATTGGCATTAAAAAATGTTATAAAAAATGTTTGTTCGAATATAAATCCATAACATTGTTAGTAACATTGGAACTTTACCTAAGTTAGTAAAAATAAAAATATTACATTTTTATATATATATTTAGGTGACGCTAGGATATCACTACGAGGTGTTTGTACATAATAATGGGTCATCCTAATCCTGTTCAGCTATTATTTATAATAAAATTAAAAAATGTGTACCCTAATATAACTTTGAAAAAAAAAAAACAATAGTTCATGAGTGGCTGCGGCTGCTTTCCATAAAGCAAGTCGTCGTTTGCCGAATCAGTAACGTATATAAAGAAGCAATTATTTATGATCACTTTTCTCTAAATCAAAGGAGGCAAGCATCAAGTATTGCTACAAAACCCAAGCGCATCTCTAGCTAGCGACTGACACCTTGCGTCCACTTTCGCGGTCAAACAATAACATAACTGTTCCATACGATACAGCACCTTGTCTGTCCGTCGGTTTTTACAAGTCCAGAGCAAATGTCACGGCCCTCTGGTGTCTCGTGCACTTGTGGTCCGGCACGAGCCGAGGCTGTGTTTACACCGAAGCGAACCTTATGCTGGCAAGATCATGTATTTTATGTGAGAAAGCCTAAACCCCCCGCTGAGATTTGATCCCTGGTTTCTTGGTCTAAGAAGGGTGGTCCGATTACAAGACTGCAGGCACTGTTTTTGATTTCATTAAGATAAATAATCATTCGTTTCAGCTTAATAAAAAAACGTTACAAAATTCCTAAACACAATAAAAACTTACGAAATTAGCTTTATAAAATAACTATTCTTAAATACAGACGTTAAAAAATTATAAATCATCAAAGCAGGTGCAAAATGACGTATGATCCATTTCAATCAGTCAAAGCTTCAAAATGCTGACAGTGAGAAATAGTAATACCTTATAACAGTGATGTGTTGAATAATTGACTGCACTTGATGAATTTGAAGCCCTTGCTAATGGCGAGCCTCCAATGTTTGGTAACATTAAGTTCGTATATTAAATTACATGAATAACTATCACAACTTTTAACGGTTATGAAGTGTTGATGTTAAGTTAGAAAGCAAGAAGCAAGTGTTATGACATTAGGCTGTACTAAATGATATACAAAGGAGAAGAAAAAGAAAAAGAATAATAGAGAGTTCGTTACAGTTGTAGTATTAATGTAACAGGAATTAATGTAATATCTTTCAGGTTAAGTACGTGTTGTAAATTGGCACAATTAGGTACACACTTTGACCTATATGTATGTTGTTTGTGATGGATAGTGTCCTTCTTTGATAGGCATTTTCCAACATTGTGACAATAGTCATTAGTAATTCATGGTTACATTATTTCTATCAGTATTCTAATTAGTCTGCTTTTCTTTGTTTCAGTGACATCGAAAAATTAATATTACAATTTATTATTCGTTTACATAACTTATAATTTGCTTTTTTAAAAGTGTTTGCTGTTGCCTACGTTGACGGCGAGAAACTATAAAGCTTCCTCAAGCCGTAGTGATCAAACATCCTTAGAGGGTTTCTGGAAGGGACTGGATTACATTCCTCAAAGCGTTCGGATTGGGATCGAAGCTTACATGATTGTGTGAGTAGCGGCCACATTAATGACAATTTCGCGAATTCACACTGCCGGAATGTAAACAACTCACGTTTATAAGTAGGCTGGGTGTTAAGAGACATCTTTGTCGCTCGCAGTCTGCGTAGCGGGTCATCTTATTACGACAAAGTAATAAGATGACCCGCTACGCAGCCAGCACAGCCTAATTTTTATGTCTCCACTGTTGGGGCACGAGTATTCCCTATGGATGGATAGGGAGAACGGGCCATAAACCACCACGTGGGGCCCAGTGCGAATTGGTGGTTATTAACGACTGGTAATACAGCCGAGACCAAAGGCTTTACGTGCCTTCTGAAGCAGGAGGACCACGAGATAATAAATTTTGGTCACCGATCCAATGACCGGCCTTTGCGAAATTTGCTTTGCAGACCGGGCGCGTTAACCACTGCGCCTTCGAGCTCCTCTTTGTCAAGTACTCGCTTCATTGAATTTAACGGGAAACCGGAATATTTTGTGCCCATCGCTTTATTGATTCTCGCTAAAAACACTTGGGTTACCATCAACAAAGGTTTATGATGAAGATAACTTATGTAAATATAAGCAGGTCAAATTATCAATTATGCCATTTATTTTTTCAACATTTGTGGTTTTATGCCATTTATGTTTAAAGGAGCTTGATGGCACAGCGGCTAGCACGTTTATTTGGCTTACCTGACCTGGCCTAGTGTTAGAAATCCTTATAACTCGATAGTCATGTTGCGTTTGTCGTGCAATATTAATACACATTATTATATCTAACATTAAATACAAACTTGAAGTTGTTTTTACCTGATTGCAAAAAAAGGGTATTGTTTTTCGCGCCTTCTTGTGTGTAATATTCTTTATTACCTCATATCCCCAGAACCGCTGAACGGATTTACATAATTGGTATCGTTAGATTTGTCTTAGCTGCCCAAGTGTTCTTAGATAGGTGACGTTAAAAAAAACCAAATATGGCGGCTGGGCGACGCCATTGGAGTTGGTGAAAAATATTTTTTTTTTCGAACACTACATTATGGGTATCAAATTAGAGGGCTCAACACAAGGATTTCAAAAAGGTATATCATGAAATTTGTCTAACTAAAAAACCATAAATAAAATAAAAATTAAAAAAAAACTAAAACCCGCCTGCGTAAAAAATAATAAGCAACTTAATATAAAGTCAATTGAAAAGGCCGAAACAAGATAAAAATTCAATTTAATTATGCAACATCTAACTGTAAAACTGAGTATGTGGGACTGCTTGAGCCAGCAGTCGACATACTTTTCGGCTGATGACGATTTTTTTATTATCGAAGTATAAACATAGTAATGTTGGACTAACCGACAGTACTAAGCCGGTTATTTCAACATACTACTATAGTACACAATCTTAAAGACCTCATCTATATCGTAGCGTCTTGCCCATCCCTAACAGCCGAAATTAATAACCTATCCTCAGCAAGAGATAGGCCTACTAGAGATTTGTTGCTTAGTTATTTCTGTTATTTATCGGAAAATAACAGCGGTTGCTAGGTAACTAAACTAAGATAGGCCTATATCTCTTACCAGAGATAGGTTATTAATTTCGGCGGTAAGTAGCTTGAAAAATATCGATGTATTTTTTGTACCACGAATTATTTTTATAAAGAATAATCAAATTATAAATAGAATTAACAACGTAAAAAGTTAAACGGTAAATACAAGCGCACGATTTGTGTATTTTTTCGAATCCAGTTTCTAATAAAGAGATTGCCTACTTTGTAAGGACCTACGTGGATATAATAAAAAAGCATGACATCTACTTTTTAAATATCGAGTTCGAAATTCAAAATGAGCATCGACAGGGTCGTGGGAAAAAGGCCTTCTGTTCAAGCCTCTTTTTTCAAATCTTCATTGAAGATTACACCTGCTGGCCGTTCGCAGCTTTTGATTGAAAAAAAAAATCTGTGCGTTCTTTTTCCGAACAACCTATCGCCCGATATTATTTTTAAAGTAGTCGTGAGATACTGGCCTCTACGATTATTAAGTGGTAGAATCACGGGAGTAATTTATTTTTTCCGTCACGACAGATGAAGGGTTATTGGTCATTATAGACATCATAACATGAGCTAGTATTTTTTTAAACGAACCTATTTTCTTTGCTACACGAAGTCAAGTGGAATTTCATAGTCAATCAGTTTAAACAAAAAATGAGATGCAAAGGCTACCTACCGCATGCATAAATAATCAAATGATACGTGTAACAAGAAAAAAAAGTAAGATCTCACGGGTAATAGAGAGTTGCCATTAGTAAAATCAGCTGTGACAGTGTCACGTACGCGATTCGACTACAGATAACTACAAAAAACGGCGACGGACGGTACAAAAAGCCAAGGAGTTGCGCTTTCCCATTAAAATTAAAACTTTTTAAGATTTCAATGTCTACATGGTCTGCACACCGATAAACTGATTTACATGTAAGTTCGAACACCTGTCTCGTTTCCTGTATCTTTTTAAATATTTAATCAGACTGATGAACGCTCCTCAATGACATGTAATTAAATATGAGGGGTTTCGGTGAAATGATTTTCGGGCTTGTATCAATTAATAATTAATAAATATTAAGTAGTTAATTGTAGTATTATGTATAAGGTTACAAATGTAATAACTAAGTACTTAATTAATTTATTTTCTGTAAAGAATAATATAAGAGATAATATTCGAACATTTTATTTATGGTTTACAAAACAATAAAACACTTTTTAGTAGATTTTTTGCAACATACGTTCCAGATAACGCTTAAATATTCTTAGCCAGTGCTTACAATAAATATCCTCCGACCAACAAAGTCGCTCTTGACAATTTGTAATTATTTTACGTATACTTATTATATCGGTTTCGCAGCAATAAGAATTAGGTGTCGAATATTTACGACAGACGTCTCACCATATAAGGAAGGGCGCGTGCGCACCGGCCGCCATTACTGGGACGCATTCCATTTTTAAAATTGGAATTTAATGTAAACGGCCCTTAGCCAAGGAGGCGTGCATAAAAAGTAAAGTAAACTTTCGACTTTTAAAATGTAGAAGGTTATGGTTCTCGCTGCTCTGCTGACGATTGTCGGACGGAGCGAGTTATTGACAAGTGCTAGTGATGTCGCAGTTTAATGGAAACGTCGATGTTTAGATGTGACGACAAGTAAAGATCGAACTAGATACATACGAGTAGCTCCTATTCTAAGCGTATTAGCGAGATTACTCTGCATTTGACTGCTTAGCTTAGATGGACTGAATAGTCAAAGTCGTTTACTCCATATAAATTATACATCATATTGGAAATTACTAAAGATAATATTAATAAATAGATTTCAAAAACTGGCAATTATTATAACAGTTAAACAAAAGCGTTACGTTACGTTAAGCGAGGGGCGTCTGTAGGTATTAAATGCAGCTAAAGTCAAAAATCAGTTGTTGAACAACACTTCATTCCTTTAATTATTAAATAGTAGCTGACCCGGCGGACTTCGTACCGCATTTAAAAAAAAATATAGCCTATGTTACTCAGCGCTAATGTAGCATTCTAATGGTGAAAGAACTTTTTAAATCGGTCCAGTAGTTTTTGAGTTTATTCGTTGCAAACATACATACATACAAAAGTACAAAGCTTTCCGCTTTATAATATTAGTATAGATAGGATTTAATAATTAAAGGAAAAAAGTGTTGTTTACTGGTATCTGTCGTACACTGGTGCCACATCCACATGTCGATTATTTAGCATGGCTAATCTTATTTAATTATATTCACATACGAGTAGTCCATAAAAGTTATATTCTCAAAGTATCGATATGTCGCTACATCCCTACGTTCTATTTTATCTGTAATCGTCAGTGTTATTGCATCTTGTCTCCTTTGTGGAAGCTGATTGTATTTATTTTTATTATCTGAATAAATTGTGAACCGAGAAAAGGTAGGAATAATTCATATTAATTTAACTTTGTCAAAAAAGAATAGCATTTATAACCATTTGGCAAGAATATGAAACAACGTGTTATCCTACTAATATATTTTTAAACATCATCATCATCACCCTTCTGACATTCCGGGTCAGGTGCTCTTCCAATTGAGCTATCGTGGTTTTAACCAGCCCGCCGAAATTATTCAACAGTTTTTACTTTGAAAGCTTTTTACTTTTTTTTTCAGCATTTGTGTTTTTGTAATTCGTACGCAACAAAATTTGCGTTAAAAATTGTTTAAACATTTTGAAAACAGCCTTGTTCAAAATATATAGGGCGTAAGATGTATACAAGAGCGAGTTTATCTTTAGAAGAATCTTTCAGACAAACCGTAGTAGTTGTTATTTCAAAACGTGGATTAAATATAAACTGGTTGATGTCGTGTCAGAAGGGTGCAGGTTCAAATCCTGCTCGTGAAAAAAAAAATTTTTTTTCAACATTTGTGTTTTTGTAATTTATTCGCAACAAAATTGGCGTTAAAAATTATTTAAACATTTTATATTAGCTTGCCTACTTCTTAACTGATCTTTAGTATTTGTAAAAATATTATGATCGGATGTTAATGACGGTAGTTGTTGACATTGAATGGGCGCCTTTAGCTTTTAAAAGTAAAAAGTAAATAGTGTTGAATAATTTCGGCGGACTGGTTAGAACCACGATAGCTCAATTGGAAGAGCACCTGACCCGGAATGTCAGAAGGGTGCAGGTTCAAATCCTGCTCGTGAAAATTTTTTCAACATTTGTGTTTTTGTAAGGCTGTTTTCATTTATTTTCTGTGTAAAATAAAATATAAAAAAAATGAAATATCACTAAAAAGACACAAAAGATTATGAGATAACGACTTGTAATATAAAGTGTAAGTTTATTACATGTTACGACTTTTAAATTGAGTAGTAAAAAATATTAACAACTTTCTTTTGAAGGAAAAACATAAGAACCTTCATTAACATCTAAATATACACATCTAATGAAGAAGTGCAACCTGCGCGCGCATTCGCGAAGCTTTTGCGCGTTTCCGGCGCGTAGCAGCCGGTTCCGCATCCGGCGGAAGTGAGCAGATGAGATTCGGACTTTTTTCCCGCGCAATCCCCGCTTTGTCCCATATCCGGTGGTACTTGCTTGAATGAAGGTGCATTCTGACCTTGGAGTCGGATTTCGGATTTCCTTTTTTTTGAGGGTGTATGGTGCCCTTCAGGTATTTGGCACAGCATGGAGAAACTAAAAAAAAACATGTAATAATATGAAAACTTACGCATAATAATTGCTATCATTAACTGAATTAATAAATTAAGAACTAATAAGCAATATTAAAAATTTCAATTTGTATTTACATAATATCATATTCTCTGTTTGGGCATCTTATTCTCATAGTTTGCCTGTAACAAGTTTTTTTTTACAATCTATAATATTATATTTTTTAATGTTATAAAATCAAAGCTATATATAAATATATAAAATATACCTGTATTTAATAAATAAATAAAAAATAGGTAAACACTACAAGTAAATTAATTTTAAAATTGTTCGTTCAAAGCATAGCATAGCTTTTAAACGTTCTTTTTTATATCAATGCGATCGTTGTATTTCGTTTTACAATTATGTACACATTCTACTGCCATCGATTTTAAATCGTCTAAGTTCATTTCTTTCGTAAGTATAGTTGTCTGGAATAGAGCGCTAGAGTAAGACCACCAAATTGTGACTTTTTATTTGTTTAAACTTATTATTTGCTGGTGCTGCGATAAAATTTTGACATATCTCTTTATATATTCTTATATTCTATTTCTGTGAACCCAGCAAAGAGACTCGAAGCCACCTCGAACGTTTCTAAGGTATCCTGTCTCAGTTTCGATCACAGATCAGACAATAAGTTGCGAGCAGATGGCCCACTACCTTACAAAGCACTTGTGCCGAACGATTTATTTTTTCCAACACCATATGCATCCAGAAATTAAATCCACCCACATTTTTTCTGAGCGTCATATTTGCATCGCACTAGCACATGTCGTACGATAGAAAAAAACTGAGATTTAGAAGAAAAAAGCTCACACACTGTCAATCGGAAAAAAACTCTCAAGGATCGACAGATGTACGAAAAGAAACATCGAGGAGCACGTGCCATCTGCCAAATCTCTCAAGGAACACGCGTACAAAGGAATAGAGCGTGCGAACACAGAAAAAATCTTGTAAGGAAACGCACACTAGCGCGCGCGCGCACGATCGATCACAGCGTCGCACGCGCCGCGGCAGATGGTGCAACGTGATTGGTCCGCGCTATTTGGATTCCTACTTCCGCACAAAAGCGTGATAAGGAATAGGACTTGCGGACAAGACAGCGTCTGTGTTTTTATGTTACAAAGTCGACCGGCATACAGTTCGCCTGATGGGAGGCCGCCACCATAGCGGTTGCCGCTTACAACACCATCAAGATCCTACTAGGATGTCTTATCTCTTCTATACTACGCGCTTTGTCAATCCTGAAGCTTCAGTTTTTAAGTTCCTTTAATTTCACTTGCCTAAGTACCCTTCAAAATGCACCACAACAATGCAAAACAATTCTACTTGAATAAATAGGCTAAATACTCTCCTAGCTAACACATTTCCTCCTTTCTACAACATGAAATGAAAAGAAATATATTTAATTTGCGCTTGAGAAAGGTACATTTTAGGTCTTAATCTAGTTTTCTTCTCTTTCTCAGCTGACAATGTAGCATGCGAATAACTTTTACCTTTTATTTTATAAATAACAATGACTATTCTAATTACATACATATAAAAATACAAAATTAATACTCCAGATTGTCAAAAACCAATTAAATTACATTGCAATAAAAATTCAAAATTATACTAGAAATTGTCCATCATCAATAATATGTCAAAAATATGTCAAATCAATATTATAACCTGAGCAACCTAATATATAATCTGTGGAGCTTATAAACATGGGTTCCTTTAAACGAGGTGTGAAGGAGCAACCTTGCGGGTCGGCAAGAGGAGGGCAACTAGAAAAACACAATCCACCACCACTAGGTGTCTACTCTATCTAAATTTCGACTCTTTTTTTTTTAAACATTTACGGGTAAGCACAGTGCCTTGATCTCACCTGATGTTTAGTGATGATAAGGCCAATTGGTGGAAGCGCACTTTACCCGGGATCCTCACCTAGTGAGGCACTGGCTATCTTATCTCTGCCGGAACACAACAATGCTACAAACATTGATGTTATGGCGACATATTTAGATAAGATGGTGGTAGCTAGCCAGGCGGACAAACAAGTCCTACCACCAACCAAACCGAGTACACAAACATGTACCCGCCGCTGGGAATCGAACCCGGGATCTCTGGGTCTAAACCGGTAGTCTTAACCACTAGACCACAGAAGCGTTGCTTTTCATCAGGTGAAGCGGAGTCATTTACTTTGTCATAGGTATAGAAAATAAAAGAGATATGTGTTATGTTGCCACCCAGCCGTCTTCTGGATATCATTCTACAATCAGTCAATACATAGATTAGCGGACAAGTTTGATTTATCCCCGGCGCAATAATAATTGCCAACAATCGCACCGTTTATAGTCATTCACCATTGTTATTGAACGATCGCTTTGTACACCATAGAAAGTGTTGAATCGACACATTGCCTCTGATTTCTACTTTCTCGCAATCAATCATTTGATTTGCTTTATTGTGACCGTTTCCTGAAGATCGTTTGTATGCAACATCATTAATCTGATTGCCCTCGCAATTGGTATAACGCATAATCATAATATTTCTTCTATGAACATCAGCGTTTAATTATATCAATGTAATTCATTTGTTGGAGCGTAATCAAGTTTAACATGAGTGAAGACACTAGTAACTACAATACGGTATGCTGTGGATCTCTTCGTTTATAGTTTTATAGGTACGTTTAATTGAATTTTCGCAGTTTAATGAAATCTAAACAATGCCGAAGAGACTTACAGCCATTTTGTTACCAGGGCATAAAGTAACTACTTAATCTGTGTTTTTATAGCCCACCATGAAAACAATACCGAAACTACAGAAAAACTTGGTGTTAATACTTCAACACTACATAGTATAAAACAAAGTCGCTTCCCGCTGTCTGTCTGTCCCTATGTATGTATGCTTAGATCTTTAAAACTACGCAACGGATATTGATGCGGTTTTTTTAATAGATAGAGTGATTCAAGAGGAAGGGTTATATGTATAATACATGCATAGAATTGGACCCGGTATTTAAGCGGACGAAGTCGCGAGCGGGCCGCTAGTGGTTAATATAAGTATGTGTTACCAAAGCCTGAAATATGTATCGGGGATTTTTTATACCTTTCTGGTAAGCACTTGGCTTTAATCTCATCTGATCTCATCGCACTTTACACGGAATCCTTAACTACTGAGGCACCGGCTATCTTATCTCTAGCTACCGGAACACAACAATGTTACAAACATTGATGTTTAGATTCGACGTTGGTAGCTAGACAGACAAACAATCCCCACCATCAACCAAACCGAATACACAAACATGTACTCCCCTCTGGGAATCGAACCCGAGACCTCTGGGTCTGCATACTCCAAAATGGGTAGGACTAAGGTTTTATAGATCTTAAATTTGCGATTAACAATCAACAAAAGTTTATGAGCGAATTCGGATGTGAATTTTACGAGGCTTTAGGAAAAAGGCTGAGCTCTTTGCTGCTCGCTCACCGTGGCTTAGGTAACAGTAAGGCATTGTTAATATCCGATACTGTTATCTTTGGGGGAGGCCTTTGTCCAGCAGTGGACGTCTTTTGGCTGAGATGATGATGATGATGATACTGTTATACCATACCGGTGACGATGCGATTCCAGCAAATCAATAAACGAATAGGTAACAAACGCCGTTGTGACTTATTTTACGACGCAGCAACGCCAAGCAGTAAATACAAAGTGCGGTTAAAGTTATAGAACCTCTCTCTATGGACTCATCAGTAAATCAATATCTTCAATGTTTCAACGTGATTTCAAATAACCAGAATGGTTATATGTTCTATAATGTATTTATAAGGTGGTTGAGAAATATGAATCAAATACTATAAAAAAATCATCGAAAAATTATTCGAAATAAACGCGAAAAAAGTGACTTGCTTTATTGCTTTAGTGGCCAAATGGCAACGGTCTCAAACACAAATAATTTAAATAATTTGAAAACACCATTAACCGCCCATTTCTTAGCTTTTTTGTCCAGTTCAACACATGGTTGCCTGGAAGAAATTAGCTTTTTAGCGATAAGGCCGCCATTTGTACTTGTATTGTCTTCTTTCTGTATTTTGTATGGTGTACAATAAAGTGTATTTTCATTTCAGTTCATTTCACAAAAAACCATCAATTTCAGCGATCACTTGATTTAAAGATGGAGGCCTTTGCCCAGCATAGTGCCAGTATGCTTTTATACTGTACCTAAAGCTTCCATCATTATTTACATTCACCATCATCATCACCAGCTCATTTTATGTCCCCACTGCTGGGGCACGAGCCTTCCCTAAAGATGGACTGGGAGGACGGGCCATAAACCACCACGTGGTCCCAGTGCGGTTTGGTGATTGTTAACGACTGCTAATGCAGCCGGGACCAACGGCTTTACGTGCCTTCCGAAGCACGGAGGAGCTCGAGATGAAAAATTTTTGGTCACCCATCCGATGACCGGCCTTTGCGAGAGTTGCTTAACCTCACCACTCACAGACTGGGTGCGTTAACCACTGCGCCATCAAGCTCCTACTGCGCCATCGAGCTTAAATCCATTAAAATTATTATAATTTTAAGTAATTCGATGACCTCCGGACTTTGGGCGGCGCTAGCTCTGAGGTCCCGGGATCGATTCCGGGTCGGGTCAATATCCAAAAAGAACTTTTCGATATTGTGTTTGGGTCTGGGTTGTTGTGGTTCCGTGTCGTTGAGTACCTGATTTTCATAAAACGAGTGCTGTATGATGTTGTCATTGAAAAAAAAAGTAAAATTATTAAAATTACAACGTGATAGAGATTGCATTAGTTCTATGATTGAATCATTCAATAGGTAGTGGAAGGCTTAATGGCGGAGAGGAAGAGTTGTTTATTACACCTGTCGCATATATTTACTGCGCTGCTGGCGTGTTGGATTGCTTCCTTTGCTTACGACTTAGGTAATATGACGTAAGTACAGACGTCTGCACGTCAATCTGTCCAAAAATGTCAAGTTTAGATAGACAGATAAACAGTTTATTTGGGGTATGTTCCGATAGACACTGCGAGCACTGTCCAGAGCTCTACTGGTGAGAAATTTGTTCCGTTATGGACTGACAGTATACTGCCGCAGTATCCTAGGGACGTATACCGTATATCTATATATGACGTCATAAATCGTCGCCATTTTTGTACTGTAAGCACTGGCATTTTCGAGGTAAGGTGCTCTCAGTGCTTTGATCACGTGATCAACAGCGTCCAGAAATTTAAAAACTTGCGCTATTGATTGACAGTATACTGGACTGCGTTCCGTTTTAAACAGTAATCAGTATAGCGAACTATAAAGGAACGGCTTCGCCGTATACTAAATTGACGTCACACCTTACAGTGCTCGCTCGCAGTGTATATATCGGAATGTACCCTTGGTATTTCACACACACATCATCGTAACATAAGCAAAATGTCTTTAATATATATATATTTCAACATATGACATCTACATAAATATGTAGATGAACAGTTTTTTTTAAATATTAAAATAAATGAAATAATATTAAAATTATATTTTTAATATTATGACCTGGTATTAAGATAAAAATAAAAATGTAATTCCCTACCCTGTTCCCATAAGAAAGAGGACCAAACAAGTACTGTATAAACAAATAAATAAGCACAACATATATATTAGTCGAGTAGAATAGGAAGCCTTAATAGACGGGTATACCACCCGTGAAAGTAAAGAAGATGATGTATGAAAGTGTAGTATGAGGAATGAAAGTACGAGAGGCATAAAAGCGAGAACTAGTATGAAAGAGTAAACAGAAAGAAAATAGGCTCCGATTATGTTGGAGGTGCTAGAATATAAAAAAAAAAAAATTATGACCTAATAGTAATCATGACTCCCAGTCGCAATAAAATTACTGTAAAAACAACGTACATTTCATGCCGCCTATTGGCTATATAATAAAATATAAATTAAATATAATAAAATTATTTATCTCAAAACAAATTAGTTTTCTTCTGTCTCGCACAGAAGAAAAAGTAAAGAACAGTTTACTTTATTCTATATCATAGAGAATGACTATTGCTTAGAATTAGCAAGAATTTTTTTTTTAATTTCTTGCTAATTCATTAGGAATTTAATTATTATTTAATTTAATTTAATTAGTATTTAATTTATTAGGAATTATTTTTAATTCCTAATAAAGAACAATTGCTTATAACCTAAATGTGACCGTTTCGGATTAGGATCTTATACTTTTTAACAATTAAATTGCGTACATATCTCCACAATAGATTCCAACTTAAGCCAGTTGACATAAAGGCGACTTAAATACGATCCGTTTTTTATTATAAACGGTTCGGACAAAAAAGGGGTTTAAAAAAATAAATAGTCTTAGATTCTCATGGAAGAGTCTACCTGGTAGGATGCGGCTTACGGCAGCTGCACTTGAAAGATGGTTCAGCCGTTTTTTTAAGTTGATGAATGATCCATTGTTCTTGTCTTTGATCTCGCATGAATCAATTAATAAACTTTTTGTTAATGGTGACAAATGTAAAATCTTAAGGGGGTGCAGCGCGGACGCAAAACTGCGAGTTTCAAGTTTCTTTATGATAGCGAGCGAGCGGCGCGTGGCAGTGGTGTGACAACGGCGCACGACTACGAATACGCACGCACACTAATATCTGTACAGAGTAGGCTGGTGATTTAATTAGAGCAATGTTTACTTTCGTAAAATCATAGGCATTTGGGTAAAAAATAATAAAAGTCTTAATATTTTCATATTCATGTTTTTTAATTGAAAAATAAGACAACAATGACCTGCGGAATATTAATACAAACATTTTTATGTCGGATCATTGTTTCATTTGTGCTATATTTACAAAGTTTCTGAAGGAATAACTTTTTAGATATCATTATTTTACGTATTATTTATGCAGTTTCTTGGTATTTGTTTCAAATTCAAAGACAACCACGACCTTGTGAAAGGATCAAGCTAACCTACACTAGTCCTTTTAATGTATAAGACCTATTCAGCGCCTAGCACCAGTGACTTAAAAACACGTAAATTTTCAAATACCGCGCTGCACCCCCTTAAGGCAGATCGCGAAACTCTCATCTATGAAAAGTGATAACCCGCACTTAATCTGGAATCCTCAATTAGTGAGGAACCGTCTATGTTACTTCTAACTTTAAGGCACAAAATGCAACTGAACGGAGCTCGACCAGGAACCGGCTAATATGTAAACTTTTCGGACCTAGATCTAGCTTACATTGTTTTTATGGAGACACGTGTAGATAAGACAGTGGTTGCTAACCAAGAATCGAAGTCGTTCATAATTTTTTTTTCCTTTTGTTGATGGCTTCGTGCGATTAGCACATTTAGCCAGTGTCAAAGTAATATTTCTAACAAGTAATACATAAATAAACAATACTTCTTTTCTGTATGATGAATTGATGATGATGAATGATAATAGAAATGATATACCCCCCAACCCATCGAGTATCTCAGTAAAGATATGTGGTTTTACTAAGTCCTCGGGCGGACTTCTTGAGAGAATTTGAAAAGTGACGTTGCACTGTTTTGTTTTATTTGCCAACACTCATGCACACTCACGAACACTTAACGGTTAATAATCCACCATTATTACTTATTAATATTCGACATAACACAAATTTTAGAAAATAAAACAAAACCGCAGACATGACTCTTCACTTTCCCGCCAAGAAATCATCATAAATTAAGAGAAAGTTAGTAAATGCCATCTAACGTTATTTTTAAAAGGTATGGTCATGTCTATGTTTTTTGAAAACCATAGATTAAATGTGACAGATTTGAATAATATGTAAAAAAAGCTCATTTTCAATAGATACCACAATTATTTTAAATTATACTATTATTCTTGAATGCACGTGCGTTTTGCATTCGTGCAGAATATAACTATTAAATCAAAACTTTAAGAAACCATACATGACACATTGCGAAACTATCAAGCTTTTGTGCCTTAAAAAGGCTTAAGCAAACCTAAACCTTAAATGTAGGGAAGTAGAACCGATTTTGCAAAAGTGACTGAGTATTGACACAATCAGCTGATTCCCAAGGCTTTCAACGCACACGTGTTCGGGTCGTATTTGCAATTTTTTTCAAGGTTTATCCTGTAAAAAAATCTGTAAGGAGTTTGCGTAAGGTTCGTGAGAACCAAGGAGGTTGTGTACTGTACCACGATCTCGAAGGCTTTACCTGCGTTGCGCAAAAAGTTTTGGTGCTGTAAAGAAAAATAATACACTAAGGAGAATGCAAAATCAGCAGCAACGCAGTCTGTATATAAAGTTGCGTAAGTTTTTGAATCAAACACAATACCTTATTGACAGTAGAAAAGAATATGATTGGCATCGTTCAGTGACAATTTCAAATGCTGAAGTAGAGAGGTCATTGTTGACTACAAAGGCAAAGAAAAAAAAATTTCAAATCTGAGTCGCGTAATTGGCTTCTTTTATATAACCTATAGAAACCAGAGATACACAACAGCTACTACGAGTAGAACTTCCACATAAATTGCTTGTATTGTGCCTGATAAGTTATTATAATAGTACAATTTAATAATTATGCATACACTATTTCAAGTAATAAAGATATTTTTAGCATTGAAAAATTATATAAGTAAAAAATTTATAATTCCTAGTTCTTAACATGATTAAAAATAATTAGAGGAGTAAAGATTAAAGTAGATTAAAAAATATAAAGATCATTAAAGTGTTTTTGCTTTCTTTGAGTATGCGATGAGTATTTCGGCTCATAATCATATAAAGGTCTTTTCCTGACTTTTCTATAGATAATTTTTTTTAATCTACTTCTTTACTCCTCTAATAACTATTGTCTACTTCGTGTGCGGATGGTAGAGTCAACTATAATAGGTACACGCTTATCGTCCAACGTGGTCATTGCTGATTCGATTATAACATTGAACACGGCTCGTGATTCTTTGAAGTTTAAATACGCCTAGAACATAGGACATACACCTATTGTAGTAGCCACATAACAATCTATAGCTACGACAATTTTATTACACTTGATTCAAGTGTAACACTGTTTCATGGCACTATCTTCGCTCTAGGATACAGACATATCAAAATTCTTCATAACACGCGCGGTCATGATCATGAGACACAACCTCTGCGGCGGCGGTTTGATTTCTCTTTACATTGCATTCTTTCCATAACCGTTGACTCTAGGCTGCCTTAGTATGACGCGCAATGAACTATAAATCCGCTTGCCGCGTCGCAAAACGCTCGTGCTCGCGGCAGTGGCTTTACTTCGACGGCTACGCTCCTAAACTTATCGGCCACCACAAAAGCTAACGACATACAATTAACAAAAGACGAACGCCACATAACGTTACCCGTAACTGTGATCCCGAAACAATCGAGTCGCATCGAATCGTTAATGTAATAATCGTAGCGATTGATCGCTCAGCAATCGGTGCTGGTCGCGTGCGCGCCCCGAATAACGTTATAAGTCTGAACGCTTGACGTTATATAGTTCACTAATCACCAAAGGTTAACGTTCCTCTCCGAGTAGTGTGAAAAAATGTCCGGACTCACGCAACGTTCCGGTATCAACACCTAATAACCTTTGTAAGCAGTTTTGGGGTTCCGCAACTAGTTTATTGATCCGAGTACAGATTGCAATAGATTGAACTAGTAGACCCTGCCACAGGTCCACCGGGCATTGCAGCGGTTAGGGTTGTACCGTATTCATCCCACGAATAAATTTTTCCTTAAATACTCATTCCATTTCTTTTCCTTTTTTCATTCCTTACTCAACCTACGTCGAAATTATAAAGGAAAACCCTAGTTTTATAAGGTCTGACCAAAAAACTAATAGTGTCTATTACTATTTTGTTATTAATACATTAATTTTACGGTTCTTAAAAGAGATCATGTATATTATATATTCTATTATATATTATGAAAAGAAACAGTAGTAACAAATAGCTTGTATATCTACTATTCTAAAGCTGGACAAAAACCTCCTCAAGTCGTCGCTACAATTTATGGGTTTGACTGAATCGTCACGCTTTGCCAAATGTGGGTTGGTGACCACAAATTCGAGCTATGCATCGAAAAATACAATCAATAAGATCAAGGAATTCAACCCAAGATCTCCGGATATGATCGGCCTTATTACAACTTCACAGTCACAGATCGGCCGAGTGCTGTGACATTCGGCCACCATGGCGTTAATGCGTGGTGTGGTGATTTATGGTTCAGGATGATTCTGCAATAATGGAAAATATTTTTGACACTGGTATACAGAACCATTCTCTTATTAACACTTTAACAGCCGATCACGTACTGGGTACGGGCGGGCGGGATCGCCTCAGGACGCTGATCACGTCCTCTGTACGGCATTGACTTTCTTAGCGTTTGTTTTAAAATGACGTCCGTGGTACGTGATTTGCGTTAACCCCAGTGTAATGAATTAAAAAAATACAGATGTATTACAAATAGTTTTTATTTTAGAAATTGCCGGCGTACCAGGAAAGGCGCGCTTTAAAATAGTCGGCTGTTAAAGTGTTAAATGACAACTCACGCTTGGCTCGTTTCTCCTCTCATAACTTTTTGATAAAAGACCTCAAAATTATTATATAATCACAAGCTATATTAGTTACAGTAACTTTTCGACTAAGTTATTTCTTTGAAATTAACACATAACTTATGTGTTGATTGATAATGAATGGTTCCTAATATAACGAAATTGCCTCTCGTAATGGAAGAAATATAATTGATTAATAACTCTATCGGTGCCACTAAACATTGTGATTTAATTAAAATGAAAGCTTCTATTCCTTATTCCTTATAACGGCATATATATAGATATATGCCGTTAATAATGTAGATAGTTTATAGTTACATTATAATTTTTTTGGTTTATCAGCGAGGAGTATCGTAAACAAAAATAAGGAAACGTATCTTCACAAATTATGTGATTATTAATTATTTTTGTAACTATGAAGTATTTATTCAAAGAGATATAATTTATATTTTTTTTACAGGGCGCGTTAAAAACTCTTTTGTTGTTTTTAAATAAGTAAATATTAACATAGGTACAGTTTGTCAAACATTTCTATTGCTTGTTTTCACATAAATAAAAATGAATGTTGGAGAAAAATATTTTTAGCAAATAATTTAGCAAGTTCCTTTATGATTTATTTCATCTTGTTTCTTAGAGAGAAACACGGATCCAAATGGGGAAAAAAATGTCGGTGTTCGCATAATCGAGGCACTGCTGTTTTATTGAATGTAACTAACGCGCTTTAGTCTTATACCTCTTTTGACGATCCGTGATTATACATAATCTATGATCCGTGCTTCGGAAGGCACGTAACGCCGTTAATCTCGTTTGTTTTAGTAAGATGGCAGTCCTTCGAACCCACTACTTTACCGTACGACAGTTAAAAGGAATGTGTTTGTACTCAAATTGTTTCTACCCCGATCCGATCCAAACCCCTCGGAGAATCCGAAGAGAAGAGACCTCCGAAGGTGTTTCACACGGCTTGACGGAACCCTTTAAGTTTCTCGCCGCCCCCAAAAAAGGCCAGTGAAGCTTAAAATGCCGTCTGAAGCAATCAGCAAACTCTCTCCAAAAATAAGAAAAACAATTGTTTCTAAAGTAAAAAATCAGTTACTGGCCCTTTATGACTCAAGGAATAAGTGTCAATCACTAGTCCTTGTCAAATACTGGTGCTACTCAGGCCCTTCTTTACCATAGGGCACTCTGGGCAAGTGCCCAGGGCCCCGCAATCGATGGGGCCCCCTTGTTACTGCCAGATCGCTAACCGATAATAAATATTACCGATAAATAAATTTGTTTTGCGAAAAAAGAATTACTAACTTATTGACCTTTTTTGCATTTTAATTCAAATAAACCAGGGGGTCGACCGCCTAACTCTCTCGCTTTCGATAGCTTTGAAGGCGATGCGAGGAGGAGGCGTCATCTTGTCATTTCGAAAGCAATATGAAAGCAATATCGAAAGCTATAGCCTATAGCTTTCGATATTATCCGGTATTGTATTTCGATATTATATTAGAACGCTAGGTGAGGGCCTCACCTTTAAAGCGATCGAAAGCGAGAGAGTTAGGCGGTTGGGGGGCAGGGGCCTAACACTGGCAACTCTATCTGGCTGCAAATAAATAAAAATACCAGTTGAATAAATCTAGAGTTTTGCTTATCTACCCCTTTTGCCTGTTTTACTAAAATCTAGCGTAGCATAAGGACCCCATTATCCGTAAGTGCCCAGGGCCTCCTTAGACGGCCCTGGTGCTACTACCCTGTCTAGTAAGTAATAACTTAACTATAAACTTCCATAAAACAAAATGTTTTCCGCTTGTACCATTCATTGAGTATGTAAAATTATCTTATTTAAATGCATCGTTATTCACAAACCACTCGTAACCTCTTCTAATGATATTGTTCATCCGGTCAATGACATACATTTAATGGCTTAACCAACCTATTACACAGACGATAAAGCTCAAAATCATTTGACGGGTACAACAATTGTGGTGGTTAATACATAATTCCTTCACCAGGTGGCACTAAATCTGTTGGATTTCTATTAAAAACACATTCCAACTAACGCAAAGAGAATAAGCGAAACGCAATCTCTTTGTGAAGCGATCTGTACATACAATGGGACAATGCAAGGACGATTTTCGTTCTCTATTAAAAGGCTGTTACCACAGCACAGAATACTTAATAGCACTCTGGATTCACACATTCCTCTCGAGAGAAGAAGCGAGCGCACGAATTCGTCTTACATTAACGTCATTCTTATGTAGTAGCGATATCGTTCTCAAACAAAAACAGTTATGGTTACGCGCTTGAACTAGCAGTCGCGCGAATTTGTGAATCCGCAGTAACGGCATCGCAAAACTGTCTATGGTCGTGTACGAACACCATGAAAAGGGATTTGTTTCTTACAGCCTAGAGAAATAAAGTTTGAATTAAGTTTTATTGTCGTCAGTAGGTTGTATAGTTCAGACGGTTAGATCGCAAGATGCTGTGTTGTGGGATAGTCCGACACGATAAAACTGTGAAGTTGTAATAAGACTGATTTACGTGCAACGGAACATCAGAATTTGCATGATAATTGCAATAACGTTTTGTGATGAGTTATGCCACCTCGTTATGGAGGCACTCAACACTTCTTTGTCTAGTTTAAAGAACAAAGTCGAGACTTTAAGGTAACCAACCAAATAACTGTTTACCTTTTTTATATTAGAAGGAGGCAAACGAGCAGACGGGTCATCTGATGGGAAGCAATCACCGCCGTCCATGGACACCCGCAAGACCAGAGGAGTCGCAGATGCGTTGCCGGCCTTGAAGGAAGGAATAGGCTCGTTTCTTGAAAATCCCTAAGTCGTAATGGTCCGGAAATACTGCCGCTGAGAGCTGGTTCCACAGCACTGTAGTTCGTGGTAAAAAATTACGTGAGAAACACACAGTAGTAGACCACCATCCATCAAAATGGTGTGGATGGAAAGACAGTCGATTGCGTGTAGTGCGATGAAGGAAATCAGCGGCAGGGATCAAACAGAGCAATTCCTCAGGAGTGCTCTGAGGAATTGTTCTGTAAAGATAAAGGCGATAAAATATACAGAGAGACGCAACGTCTCTCCGAAGGGCCAGTGGATCGAGCCGACCAGAAGTCACCACGACGTCGACAACTCGAGCAGCTCTGCGTTGAATGCGGTCAAATGGGAGGAGTTGGTACTGGAGCGCTCCAGCCCAAAGATGGGAACAGTATTCCATATGAGGTCTGACCTTTGCTTTGTAAAGCTGTAAGCGAAGTCAAGCGTAAGTCTGTTAAACATTTTAGAACTTACTATCGAATTTGACAGTTCACACTTCATGACTAATTCCGTTTTTATTCGAATATACTATTTGTCTAGCTAGGTACACATTAAACCATGATGGGTAATGGCCAGATCCCCCCATGAGCAAGGATTTTTGTTAATATGATGGCTGAATAATAATAATTTTTTTCCAGTTATATTTTTGTTGATTACGTAACGACCGATCGACGATTCATGCCGAACGCTTTATTCAATTCAAATCGATATTTTTTTCTAAGAAAAAAAATTATGCTGTATAATATTTAAAATTAAAAATATTAAAAAAAACCGGCTCACAATGAGCTTAAAGCTCCGTTAAGGAGACCATACACCGAATCGACTCAATTCTTTTCTTGATTCAACATCGATCAATATCTTGCGGTGGTGCCACAATAGCAGTCTACCACAAACGATTGTTGACCCGAGATCATATCGTTTTCACGTGGTCCTTATGGCCTATTGTCGTTGCGGTGGCAGGATGCGTATGCGTCCTCTCCAGATAAAAAAAAATTGTCTATGGTTAGATGAGGTAACGGTACGATGTTTGTTATGCACTCACCATTGAGTTTATTCATGGCCTTTTGAAAGATGATAACAATACAGATATGTAATTTAATAAATCTTTTCCAATGTCCTTGTGAAAGGAATGTAAACAGTGTGATATTAACTCGCGTATCTTTCGAAACGCACACTCATCCTCGTTGTGAGGACACATGGTACATTCAACAAAAAAATATGGCCAAAATTCAACCCAGTCTAATCTGAGATATTATTAAAATACGAATATATTGAAAATGTATCTAATTTATAAAGCAAAATAAAATTGACTGCTATTTCGATAGAGTTGAGTCTTTCCTACAGGTGTTTTAGTTAATATTTTCATGATAATAATGAGCGTAGGACCTTCGTACAGTACTTGTTCATACATACAATACTTAATATAATAATTATCAAACTTTTATGTTTTACTTAATACTATCTTAAGGCGAAGGTTAAGGCACACTAGCGCCGCTAATGGATTTAATTTGATAACTGCTAAACTTGTTTTTTTTTAAACATTGCGGTCCTTCCGATATTAGCCAAACGTCTATTATTTAATAATTGTGCACTACTTTTAGATTTGTTTTTGTATTCATTCGCTAACACCAAAAGTGGCCATTGTTTGTGAATAAGTGCGATAGCCCGTTTTGTGAATAAACCACGCAACAAAAAGTAGTGCACAATTATTAAATAAATACTATGGATGCTTTCCTGTTATCGGATAGTACGCAATGTTTAAAAAAAGATCCGGTCCGTTAGTAATTGTCAAATTATCAATTGGTGGCGCTAGTGTGCCTAACCCTTCGCCTTAATATCTTAATAACTTCAAAATCATCATTAATCAGTATATCATTTATCTAAATCACGTTGCAGTTTTAGAAGTACTATATTTTTTTCTTTAATAAGAGTTGAAGTTGATACGAGTATGAGAAATGAATTAACTTTAATACTACGTTTGTTAGATGACCACAAAATGCATTCTGCAACTTAACGCACCATGCGTTCTATTTTTAAAATTCGAAACGCGAGGAAAGCACCAGATGCAGCCGGCAGGTACCAAAGAGGCCAGCATCATGTTGCAAATTGTGTTACGCGGCGAAAAAGAGAAGTCGCACCTCAACAGTACGCTGTTAACAAAGTAAGCGTACCTAAATCGGCCGGGTAATCCCCAAAACCACAGCTTGCCGCGACAGATGTATGGCACCGGCATCGGTACAAGGAAGCCTTGTAAAAAACAAGCCACGTGCTTGTTTGAAAAAAATCGCATGCGGGCACAAGTTGTCTGTCATATTGGTTAGGGAAAAAATGTAGGCTGCCAGTCAGTATCGCGCCTTTTCCGAGAATCTGCGGTGAAATATTATTTTTGGAGTTTAGCACGTACCACGGGATGCAGCTGCTGTGGAATTAAGCGGGCACCTTAATTATTTTCTTTACTATGCATAATGCGCAGTGGCATTTTTAATTTTTGTCGTAACAACTCATATTTTGCGGTCTTTCCTACTTATTAAGTGTGAGTAAGTAATCGAATGAAGAATTGCAAGATTATATGTTAACCAAAGTAAACCTTAAAGTTAATTATGAATTCCCTTAAAACTACTACGAATATGAGTTTCGTTAAAAAAGAAAATCCTTCTTCTTCAAAATTTAAAAAAAAGAACAGTAACTTTATATCAAAAAGGTTGTCAAACGCGATCCCGGAAGCTGCAGTTTGGCTAGCACGTGTCACCGGGACCACCCACCGACGCAATTGATACGGTGTTTGTAAACAATGATCTCTCGATTATACGGGCAGGATGCGTCAAGAGACTAATTCCTTTGCCTAAATCGTTTAAAAATATTGAAGCTTTTTCATTTTTTAAACTTTTCGCTGTGGTGGTGTCTGCTTTTTATTTTACCAAAGTGATAGATCCTATCATAGACAAATAGATAGAAATCTTTAATTTTAATTATTTGAATAAGCTTTTACGAGAAAGAAAAATCAACGATCCTCAGGAAACTCGAGCGGGATTCGAATCCACGACCTTTGGATAACCGGTCCAACGCTTTGACCGCCGAACTACCGAGGACCCAGAAGACCCGATTCTTCTATTAAAAAAAATATCTTGTAAATACACAGCATAAACCGGTCGTTGTGGAGATCCTTGGGGGAGGTCTTTGTCCAGCAGTGGACGTCTTTTGGCTGAGATGATGATGATGATACAAAGCATTGTGAATGCAAAATTCAAAATAATATAAATAATTAATTATTATTTACACTCCATTAATACAAATGTCTAGATTTGATGGAATAAATGTAGATCGCGAAAGGTGAAGCTTCGACTCGCCAGTTGTCTTTTATCCAGTGCTACGAGTATTTTAATTTTTCATTAATAAATATTCTAAGTGAATAAATTAAAGCCAATATTTGTTCTCAGTTATTAGTTTATAAATAAAACGGGTTGGCCAAAGAAATGAATAATGTTACTATGTACAAAGGCACGCCCAGCGCTGATGAATTGATAACATCGATGGGAATGAAGCGTTCTTAGTGTGGAACTCTATTTAAGTCAATGAAATGGAAATGATGAATAAATGCAATGAAACAATGACAAATGTACCATTTAGATACGCGATGATGCGATCTTGCAGAATTAAAAACGCTAGTTTGGTCAACTTTAATATTTTTTCAATTTTTTTTTCTTATACAACGTGTAACAAAAAGGTGTGGTCAAACTTAAAAGATCCAAGGTGTATCCCATCTAGAACTTGTGTGTGTTGTTATTAAGACATAATTACTTAACTTTAATTTATCATGAAATGGTTAATGAAAATATTTGTGAAGTGATACGCGCCAGGCGCGCATAAGCAAGCATCAGTGATCATTAATGTTAGTACACACAGGTTACTATAACACTGGGGCTGAGACTTGTTTACTTTAATGTGACGTCACAATAGAAATATTAAATTACAAAATAGGCCGATGATGATGATGATGATGAAATTGCATAACACATTAAAGTCTGTTAATAAACATGACTTACAGCCGAAATTAATAACCTATCTCTGGTAAGAGATAGGCCTATCTCAGTTTAGTTACCAAGCAACCGCTGTTATTTTCCGATAATTAACATAAATAACTAAGCAACAAAGCTCTAGTAGTCCTATCTCTTGCTGAGGATAGGTTATTAATTTCGGCTGTTAGTAACTCTCCATAAAAGATCTAGTTCGGATACACTTTGGATCTTTTCATTTTGACCATACCTTTCTGTTACACGTTGTATAGGCGAATCAACAGTTACAATGCAAAGGAGAAGGGCAGTGGTACCATTGTTCGACACTTAAGTTCCTTTAATCGTCTAAGATAAGGGTCAGCAACAGATTTTTTAACTTAAGCTATAATTAAATTCAGGCTACCTGTTTTCTAATTATGATCCAGTATAAAATTAAATTCTATATTATTTTTGGGGACGAAAACTGATGTCGAAGACTGGGTTTACTGTGTCGAACACTGGTGCCTGACACTACGATAGTAATTTTTTTTTTTTTCACACAAAAATCTTAAAAGATAACAGTTTTTATATCTAAGTTATGCCGATACGTAGAAATCAGCTAAATTATGATAGATACTATTGCATGTGAAAAGTCCACTAGGGATAATTTCAAATCGCATATATTTCGTTTCTGTTGCACTTATTTTTTTAAAATGTTTTCTAGTGTTTAGATCCGTGTATTTACCTACATTAATAATTTAATATATATATATATTTATATCACATTCATCCCAAGCATCTATCCGTACAACGACGCTTAAGTTTATGTAAAAAAAACAACCAAAAAATAACTAGTGTGTGCGTTATATTCACTTAACGAAATGAGTGCGCTAAAACACATGCCGAGAGCGCGCGCGCAGGTGTAAGCATAAAAATTAACAGTATTCACTTTCGTTGACAAAAAACCGCGTCTTTTAAACGAGTAAAACTATAAAGTGTCGCTTATTATAGTGACGCTTGGAGCGGTATCATTTGGCTGGCCAGAAAGTTGTATACATCTCTGTGACAAGATGTAAGTAACTGAACTTATTAATGCGAAAGGTAAGGCACACTAGCGCCACCAATTGATAACTTGACAATTACTAACGGACCGGATCTTTTTTTAAACATTGCGTACCGTCCGATAACAGGAAAGCATCCATAGTATTTATTTAATAATTGTGCACTACTTTTTGTTGCGTGGTTTATTCACAAAACGGGCTATCGCATTAATTCATAAACAATGGCCACTTTTGGTGTTAGCGAATGAATACAAAAACAAAGCTAAAAGTAGTGCACAATTATTAAATCATATACTTATGTTTGCCTAGTGTCGGAAGGTCCGCAATGTTTGAAAAAAAAAATCCAGTTTAGCAGTTATCAAATTAAATCCATTAACGGCGCTAGTGTGCCTTACCCTTCGCCTTAAAGAGTCTCTAAATTTTGTACAGGCCAGCTTTTATTGGATAAGGACTAGTACGCAAACATCCTGTTTATTGACCGTCATGTAAGCAACTAAACTATCCCCTGTGGTTTTTAATTTTGTTAGTGACTGTTAAAATGGTAAGAAATACCTATCATAATAATACCTACTATTTAAAAAATCAACTTACTTATCATCATCATCATCAGCTCAATTTATGTCCCCACTGCTGGGGCACGAGCCTTCCCTATGGACAGAAAGGGAGAACGGGCCATATACCACCACGCGGGCCCAGTGCAGATTAATGATTTTACTTACTTATATTTAAGCTTTAAAAAAATCTTAACCATTTTTTGTCACCATATGACCTGTGACACTGGAAAGCGCAGTGTGCGCAGGCCTCCAACAAGGTGGACCGACGATTGTTGCCCATGATGCATTTTCAGCACCAAGGTTTAGTTTCTTTGTACCCAGTAATTTGTACCATGTCATCTCTGTACCGCCCTATGGTTGACTGGTAGAGAATGCCTCAGGCATTAAGTCCACCATATAATTTTTGTTGCAACAGTTTGAAATAAATAATTTTACTGTAAGTAGGTCTCTATTTAAATAAATTCATGTAAAATGTATGTAAATTCAAACTGGATAAAAGCAATGCAAAAAAATACTGCATAGCGCCGTAAAGTCGCCATTCACTCGGATGTGGCAGAATCCTATCACTGGGCTTAATTAAATCAACATTTGAAAAACCAAACTACAAACTTATTCATCATCATCATCAGATCATTTTTTATCCCCATTGCTTGGGCGTAATCCTTCCCTATGGATGGATAGGGAGAACGGGCCATAAACCACCACGCGGGCCCAGTGCGGATTGATGGTTGTTAACGACTGCTAATGCAGCCGGGACCAACGGCTTTACGCACCTTTCGAGATGATACATTTTTAGTCACCCGGTCTTTGCGAAAGTTGCTTAACCTTAGCACTCGCAGACCGGGCGCGTTAACCACTGCGCCATCGAGCTCAGTAAAACAGCTAAAAACATTCAAATAAACAGTTTCTGTAAAGGTTAAGAGAGGAAACTGTGATAATATTTTTTCTTGGTCAATTAGTGGACATACCGTAGGCAAAAAAGCAAAAGAGACATATCCCGTTAGTTTCCGAACAGGTGCGCCTTCAGGTCCGATGCGCACGCGCTCAAAATATTGCATACGAATAGGGTGACCATATTATAGGAGTTTACTGAAATGTTCCTAATTTTGTTAAAAAAACAAATTCTCTAAAACGTTCTCTTAAAAGTGAGAAAGTCTTGACATGACTTGATTAGTTTTAAGTGGTCGGGTGCTCTGTATACAAATTTCAATATATTCATCTAAGTATGTACTTAGGTAAAGTAAGTACTTTGTTGTTAGGCAACATAAGCCACCTTAAGTACGTAAGGTGGCTTATGTTGCTTAGCAACAAAAACTAAACATATCAATTGAAAATAAAACGACTTGTCTCAGGTGGCACTCGTACCTATTAACTTTCACAATTAACAAACTCTTCTAACTAAGCTACTGAGACATTGGTTTCCATGCCGATATTTTTATAAAATGGTTGGGTCGTTCGCCTTTTTGCTTTTAATAATCAATCTTTCCTATTTATCCCGTTTTAACAATAAAAGTGTAGATCGCCTATTCGCGAAGTCGTACGCCGCGTGAGATCAACTTATTTTTATTTTAACTGATGCCAATACTTTTTATTATAAATCGCTATTAATAGGTAATAAACTTTTATTAAGTTACTTCATTTTTTGTATTTCATCGTCAGCTCATTTTATATCCCCACTGTTGGAGCACGAGCCTTCCCTATGGATGGATAGGGAGAACGGGCCATTAACCACCACGCGGACCCAGTGCGGAATGTTGGTTGTTAACCACTGCTAATGCAGCCGGGACCAACGGCTTTACGTGCCTTTCGAGATGATAAATTTTTGGTCACCCATCCGACCAGCCTTTGCGAAAGTTGCTTAACCTCAGCACTCGCAGACCAGGAGCATTAACCATTGCGGCATTTTTTGGTATTTAGCCCAACCCCTTGTGAGTATCAGTGAAGATTTGGGCCTTTACTGAGATCTTACGTTGACTTCATAAGAGAATTTTAAAAGTGACGTTGCACTGTTTTAATTTTTTTTGCCAGCACATACACGAACACTTAATGGTAAATAATCCACCATTATTTCACATTAATATTTGACATAAAACAAATTTTCCAAAAAAAACAAAACGGCAGTCATGACTCTTCATATTTCTGTCAAGAAGTCGAATATTATATCGTTGGCCAATTTTCCGACCATAGACAACTATTTAAAAAGAAATTGATACTGGCCAACATATTCACACAAGGCATGAGATGATGAAGATGCATTTCTTCTACAAAAGCTTAAACTACAGCTCATAGGTAATCTCAAGACTGCGTGTTTATGGCACGCATAGACAAACATGCACACAATAATCTTTTTACCGGTAAATCCCGGTAGCTTTCATTATTCGGTGCATCTGCAACGTCTTGGCATCTGTCCTTTTTGTAAATAACCCTTTTGGGAAAAACGGATTTACTTGAACAATAGATCTTACGGTTGTCTTGTGAGGAATAGCTGAGTCAGTCAAGTCGTAGGTTAGAGCAGATGCTTTGAAACGAAATCGTACGGGAGTTTAAAAAAAACTTTGTAATACACACCACGCGTGAACATCAACCTGGACTTCTTGGCGGGAAAGTGAAGAGCCATGTCTGCGGTTTTATTTTTTTGTTCTAAAATTTGTGTTTTGTCCAATATTAATGTGAAATAATGGTGGATTATTAACCGTTAAGTGTTCGTGAGTGTGCATGAGTGTTGGCAAATGAAACAAAACAGTGCAACGTCACTTTTCAAATTCTCTCAAGAAGTCCGCCCGAGGACTTAGTAAAGCCCCACATTTTTACTGAGATACTCGAGGGGTTGGGGGGTATATCATTTCTCACTCCTCATTTCTATTATCATTCAACATCATCATACAGGAAAGAAATATTGTTTTAATGTATTACTTGTAAGAAAAATTACTTTGACACTGGCTAAATGTGCTAATCGCACGAAGCTATCAACTAAAGGGAAAAAAAACTACCACAACCTACCACACACTGTCAAATTTCCTTAATTGACTTTGAACTTTATGCCTTAACTATATGGTTGAGAATGTATCGAAGAAATTTGACAGTTTTGGATAGGTTTATGTGCAGGCGTCTGTACCTTACTTCAGTCTTAAAAATAAAATGAGATTTATAATGACATTAGAAAAACAAATTTTTACATTTTTATTTTAAAGTGCTAATTGCTACACTTAAGCTGAATTAAATATTTATATAAAATACAGTGAAAAAATTAAATGCCTACCCGACCCAGTCAAGATCGAACCTGAGTCTTCTGCGATCCGGCGGCTGCACCGACCGCTATGCTACCGGGAAGGCAGGAGTACGCACTGAATTTTTCCACTGCTTTTTATTTTTTTTGGAAATGCTTTAGAGCGACATTAGTGCCATCTGTCCAACGATCATTGCAACCAGAAATTAGAAAAACAGTGAATTAAGTTTTATAAAATTAGGGCCTTAGATAGTTACATAGCAACAAAAGAAGACTAAATATAAATAAATCACTTAGGAGCAAAAACAAAGTTACAATTTAGCGGTCGTTTTAAAATTTACGCTACAAAATCTGTGATAAAATCGGTGATGTAGAGAATTCGATCATTTAAAAAAAATGTGCAAATCTATTACCATTATACGTGTCACCTATATTTTATAAAAATAAAAATAGATATAGGTACATAAATTAATTAATTTAAGTAATGATTTATTTTTATTTTATTTTCATTTAATTTTAATAAAATATATTGTATAATTGTTTCTAACATAGTTTTTAAGTTTCAATTGTTACTAACCCATGGATCAAATGGTCTGAATTAAATGAATTATTATTATTATTATTATAAAAAGCTTTTTTTCAGAAAAACAGAAGCCTTTGAAAAACTTACATTTCCGACTTTTTTTGCAACCACTAACGTAGAGGATTATATAAAGGTGCATTATATAATCAGGGTGTAGATCAGTAGTCTGGGATTTGGATTATATGCCTGATTTGAGGAAACCTGTGATAAAAGTAATTAATATTCACGCACCTGCCTTTTGCGTTAATATTTTTTGGGCGCAAGGTGCTTTCCTACTTAATATTATAAACACGAAAGTATAGATGTTTGTTGTTGAATAACGAGGAAATCGATAAATAGATTTAGTTGAAATTTGGTGCACAAGTAGGGCTATATCTTCGATTAACACATAGGACACTCTTTATATGGATATTTCACGGGAGTAAATTTTTTAGTGAAATGATCATCAATTTGTGAATCCTATTGTTCTATTAAATTCATAAAATTATTTAATATTTGCCTTAGCATAAAGACTCTTTTAAAGACCGTTGTACAGAATTAGTGCCTTTTTGAGGTACGTCAAAATAAATATTTTTTTTATTTTTATACTTAAAACTGATCTGTTTCCTTATGAAAATCAGTTTTCTTATCTGTATAACTCAATATTAATATTTGGATACTTAATTATAGTAAAGCAAGACTGAAATCGTGAATATCACTAATTGAATCTGGCTCTTATCAGAATAACACGTTCGATTTTACCATATTTATAAAAAATAATATATTTACACATTTTCGATCAGCCTTATAAGGGTTTCCTTATAACTTCACCTCGCGAAAGATGTATAAAGAACTAAATGGAAGGTTACGATCCAAATCTTTTTGTTTTAACCCTACACCGTTTCTTATTTGACTTTGTATCATATCACTAAGACAGAAAGGCGGGTTTCTATTTGCAGAGTGTTCCACAGTAGTGTCTCAATGGCCTGATTCTGGCATTTTCTCCAAAATCTAAATCACCCACAATTTATGAACGACTTGAAATAGCAAAATCGATACTTAAGTTTTCTTCAATCATTATTATAATCGAAAACAATGTTGGCAGACATTGTAACATGTTAGAATGTTTAGACATTTCCGTAGAGAAACTCAAAATATGTTGTATTTACATGTATGATGTATTACAATAAAAAGATAATGGCATGAATGTACTTTTTCACAAGGAAAGATAGAAACAGTTGCCGCAATTGTTGTCTAAGAATGTGCGTAGCAATTGGTGATGCGACCGACGCAAGCGTCTATGAAAGATCATAGTCCTAGGGACAGCATACCTTGGAATTATTAACTTATATACATTTGTAAGGCTCAGACCCTTTTACATAAACAAATAAGGCCACAACCTACCTACCACTGCTAAGCTCAGATTAGGCCATAACCTAACATTCAGTTCAGCGTTAACTCGCACTGGGTTTGCACACTCGCTGCGCGTTATTTGTGCATCCGTCTGATCCAGGGGTGGTCAAGGTGAACTTAGTATCGGCCATGTTTACATCACAGTGTAGTAGGTGTGATACTCCTGTCGGCAGTGGGCCTGAGTGTGCGGCCTGTAAACTAAAATATCACTTTGGCTGTGGCGGCATATCTGAACGTGGCTACCAACGGCTTGGAGTAAACAAAGCAACATGGGTATGCGTGACCTGCCGTGACGGAACAGAAGAAGCTAAAGCCTCATCCGAACCTACTTCTAGAGAGTCCGATGTGGCACCGATTTCTGGCACTTCTATGTCGTCTGTGGGAAAACCCCGTCCTGAGGATGTGGTGGTACTTGCCGAGCTCTCAAGCAAAATGTCTAATATCCAATTGCAACTGTCTCAATTTACAGGCCTTAATAGTGATATTACGCAGATGAGAAACGACATCGCTGATTTGAAGACCTCGCTGAGTGATAAAGTAGACGGTGTGTGTAATAAGCTTTCACAATTGGAAACCCGTGTCTGTAAAATGGAATCGTTAAAAAAAGAAGTTGTGCACCTAAAAACCATTGTGGACAACATGGTAGTTGAGAATCAAAGAAGAGATCAGTGGGTTCGGCGATCAAATATTGAAATTATCGGTATACCGGAGCAGCAAGGAGAGAATTTAATAGAAATTACTAAGAAGATTGCCAATACATGTAATTTTCCATTGAACCCTTCATCGGACATCGATTTTGTGACCCGAGTTGCTAGTTTTAAAGACCCCAAAAACCCCAAAAATCCGAAGCCAAGGCCTATAATAATTAAACTGCAAGCTCGGTACAAGAAGGACGATTTTCTTGTATTGTTACGTAAGAAGAGCCTGAAACTTAACGACCTTGGATTTATTGGCAACAATGGCCACATATATGCTAATGACCATCTATCGACACACAACAAAAACCTGTTAAGATTAACTAAGCAGAAATGCAAAGAAATGAAGTTTGAGTATTGTTGGGTGCGAAATTGCACAATAAAGGTCCGCCAAGCTCCCACTTCTCCCGTTTTAATAATTTCATCTGAGGAGGATTTAAAGAAGATAAAATAGGAAAAAGACAAGCTTACTCCATATTAATATTGAAACGTTCGCGATGTTATTTTGTATCGTCTAAGGGTTACCATCGAAGGATCGACTTTATTGCGGCCTGCGAGTTAAGCTGCCCTGGAACCACTCGCGCACAAGTGCATACTTGGGTGCTACTGCATCAAGGCGTAGAAACCAACTTAGCACCCGAAAAAATATACATTGACGCTTCGTGTTATAGCCTATTGGCACTGCGCCGTACACTTGGTGCAATCTACAGGTGCGTTGTTGAATTATTAGTTTTCCAATGTAATATAATGATTGGCGTAATGATACAGTTGTTTGGTGTTTTGCTAGCTATTTTCGATGTACCTTCGCGAGAGCTTGAAATTTGTTATTATCTCATTTACTTAATTAATTCTTTTACATACGAGTTTATAAAATCACTTAATCTGTTTTGTTTAATGAATTATATAGTTATAATATTGTTTTTGGTGGGCAAATTCTATCTTGTTGTTTTTTTATCAGTGCGTATTTTTGAACATATGTATATAGATTATTATTTTTTGCATAATAATACTGGTTACGACGGGTGTGATCTTACTGACAGTTCGGTAATTGAATATGTCGATATTTATTCTTATTTATTTAATAATGATTTAAACAGTTACTTCGTGTGCTTGTTGAGAGGTTTTGTGTTGTTGAAATTTTTGTTACATTATAAGTTACATTGCGAATTTCTAACACAGGCCTGGATTTAAAGGTATATTATCAGAATGTCCGTGGTTTGCGGACTAAAACACACGTATTTTTCAGTAACCTCCTTCTTTCCGATTATGATATAATATGCTTAAGCGAAACCTGGCTATTACCGGGCGTATTTGATCAGGAACTTTTTGATCAAAGATATAATGTATATCGGACAGATCGTGATTATGAGAAGCGTGGGATGTGTATGGGAGGAGGTGTACTCATTGCTGTTCTGAAAGGATTGGTAGTTGAGCCAGGTTCCCTTACGGCTGTTTCACTCCCCTTAATGAATGATGCGGAGGTCGTCACTGTTACGTTGGTATCACAGTTCTTGAGAAATAGAAGAATCAGGCTGTATTGTTGTTATTTCCCGCATAGTGGTAACCAAATGTCAGCTCAGCTTGAATTGTTTGAGTATTTCTCTAACATTTATATTCGATACCCTGAAGACGAGTTACTAATTTTGGGCGATTTTAACATTACTAAAGGCCATTGGATACGTGATGAAGGGTCCAATAATAACGTAATGCTTTTAAGTAATGCGTCCGAAAATTCATTAACAAACAATATATCTGCTTTTTTGAGTTTCACGGGGCTGGGTCAATATAATAATTGTTTTAATATTAATGGAAGATTGTTAGATTTGATTTTGGCGAGTTCTGACTGCATTGTGTCTCACTCTATTAGCCCGCTTGTACCGGAGGACACTCATCATCCTGCTTTACAAATAAAAGTTTGTGTGGGCTCAGTAGACCGTAGTTTACAACCAGCACAGCGGTTGGTGCGCCGCTTTCACTCTGCAGACTATACTCAAATAAATTCAAAATTAAATTTAATTGAGTGGGAAGTAGAATTTAGTAATCTCGATATCAATTCAGCAGTTCATAAATTTTATACTATTATTAATGAAGTAATAGACACCTACATCCCAGGAAAAATAAAACGTTGCAGCGATAGGTATCCCCCTTGGTTTACTCCCAGTTTAGTAAAAATTATAAATAAAAAATTGAAAACTCACAAAAAATGGAAAATATATAATAATCTGTCTGATTATGAAATGTTCTGCTATTTGCGTCGGGAACAAAAGATTCTGGAGGAGCAATGTTATGCACATTTTGTTGCCACAGCTGAACGGCGCATTGCCTTAGACTCGAAATACTTTTGGAGTTTTATTAAATTTAAAAAGAGTGGTAATGATGTTCCAGACACTCTTTATCTTCATGATCAATCGACCTCCAATGGCCAAGATATAGCCAATCTATTTAATAGTTTTTTCCTTTCAGTTTTTGAGCCTCCGTCAAGTGTTTGTCATGACATTTCTCACTGTCATCCAGGCTCCCAAGCTTTAATAAGTTCAGTGGTGGTTTCACAGGACACTGTTTTTAAACGTTTACGTTCATTAGATATCACTAAGGGTAGTGGACCTGATGGTCTACATCCTGTATTCTTAAGAAGTTGTTGCCACTCTTTGGCTGCACCTATTACAGTTCTGTTTAATAAATCCCTCTCGCAAAATATATTCCCAATAGTTTGGAAACGATCTTTTATAGTACCGGTGTTTAAAAGTGGTGATAAACATAATGCCAATAATTATCGTGGCATATCTAAGCTTTCAATAATCGCCAAACTGTTTGAGAAACTGGTATATGATGTGCTTTTCCCATCGATAAGACCGCTTCTGACTGAAAACCAGCATGGCTTCGTCACTCGACGTTCCACCGAAACTAATTTATTAGAACTGGTGGACATAATATCACAGGCAATGGAGGGGGGATATCAGGTGGATGTCGTGTATACCGATTACTCCAAAGCTTTTGATAAAATTTCGCATAATATACTGATTCAGAAGCTTGGAGGCATCGGTATACACGGTGACCTTCTCAGATGGCTGTCATCTTACCTAAGAGAAAGAAGCCAAGCTGTGACAGTTAAAGGATTTACATCTTCTTTTGTTCCTGTCACTTCTGGTGTCCCGCAGGGCTCCCACCTTGGTCCGTTATTGTTTAATGTATTCATTAATGACGTAATACACAGCGTTCGTCATTCTCACTTGCTACTTTACGCTGATGATAAAAAAATATTCAAAATAATTAAAAAACCAACTGATTGTTTAGCGCTACAGGACGACTTAGACGCGCTGTGCAGTTATTGTACTAAAAATGAACTTTTTTTAAATGTTGAAAAATGCTGTGTTATTACTTTCAGTAGAAAATTAAATCCAATTAAATTTAACTATAAATTACATAATAAAGAATTGGGCAGGGTGGATGTGGTGCGGGACTTGGGAGTGTTGTTAGACTCAAAATTATCCTTTGAGCCTCATATTGATTTGATCACTAAGAAAGGATATAGAATGCTTGGTTTCGTCCTTAGACAGGGTAATGTATTTAGGAGGGATGAAACTTACCGCATTCTTTTTGACTCTTTGGTTCGCCCGTTGCTCGAGTATGCATCGACGGTGTGGAACCCACACTATGGGGTGCATATCGATACCGTTCGAGCGAATTCAAAACAAATTTAAAAAAGTACTAAAGTATAAATTTTGGAGGAAAGATTTTGTTTTCGAATCACTTGAACGTCGTAGATCTCACCGTGACCAGATATTTCTTTTTAAAATATTAAATAACATTGTAGATGCCCCATATCTTTTGCATAGATTAAACTTTAGATGTCCAAATGTCAGATCAAGAAGCAAGAATTTGTTCTCACCGCCACTGTGTAGGACCCAATATTCAAAAAGTAGATTCTTAGTCCGCTCGTGTGATTGCTACAACAAAAACTATGTAGATTTGGATATTTTTAATATGTCATTGTTGAGTTATAAAAACTCAATAAAGTGTAAAGTTTTTAATACGTAATGAAAATATTTTTTGTTAATTTCTTTTGTCATTATTATTGTTTTTTTTTGTTGATTTGGGTAACTGCATATTTAACATATAATTTTTTTTTGTCAAAGTTTTTTAATATTGTATTGTAGTGTAGTGAATTTTTTTTTTTTCTTAATAGTTGTGTAAACTCAGTACTTATGTAAAATTTTTGGTAGAAACTTAATTGGCCTTTGTATTATATTTTGTGTACTGTAATTTGAACTATTACGTGCTGTATGTTTCTCATAAGGCAAAAAAAAAATAAAAAAAAAAAAAATAAGTGAGTTGAATCATGGACTGATGGACCACCTGTCTGGTTCAATGAGTTTTACGACTGCCACTTTTTAATTTGAAATTTTCTTGAGAACTTGCTTGCTTGGTTTTATTTAACAACTGCTAATCTGTGACAACAACCGGGACCAAAGGTTTAACGTATATTTGAAATAAAACACTTTTTACGAATTTACTCATGTTTTATTTAGGTACATGATATTATTTTATCTTAAATGACGTCTCAAACCCTTTGGAGAATCTGTGGTCATAGCGACTGAGATAATTCTGAGATCGTTTCATAATTAATAATAATTGATGATTTAATAATAATTGATAGATATTTGTTTCAATCAATCAACTTTATCAGACTTTTCATCGTCTTGGAATTGCAATATCGAAACCGAAATGCAATGGCCTAGCACCAACTTAAGGGAGCAGCGCGGACGCAAAACTGCAAGTTTCAAGTTTCTTTATGATAGCGAGCGAGCGGCGCGTGGCAGTGGTGTGACTACGGCGCACGACTACGAATACGCACGCACACTAATATCTGTACAGAGTAGGCTGGTGATTTAATTAGAGCAATTTTTACTTTCGTAAAATCATAGGCGTTTGGGTAAAAAATAAGAAAAGTCTTAATATTTTCATATTCATGTTTTTTTATTGAAAAAAAAGACAACAGTGACCTGCGGAATATCAATACAAACATTTTGATGTCGGATCATTGTTTCATTTGTGCTATATTTACAAAGTTTCTGAAGAAATAAGTTTTTAGATATCATTATTTTACGTATTGTTTATGCAGTTTCTGGGTATTTGTTTCAAATTCCAAGACAACCATGACCTTGTGAAAGGATCAAGCTAACCTATACTAGTCCTTTTAATGTATAAGACCTATTCAGCGCCTAGCACCAGTGACTTAAAAACACGTAAATTTTCAAATTCCGCGCTGCACCAACTTAATGGTTCCTAGCTCTTGAACTATAATTTTTCCTTTTATTCTGTATAATTACTATTTAATAAGCGATGGGACATGATACCGCCGGTAATGTGGATAACTATGATAATTGTGGCAATGGTAAGACTTACCGAACATTAGTTTGACTATTAGTTTACGAAAACGACCTTTATTGCACCGCAATAAAGCAGGTGCATCGTTTATAGTGTCAATATAGATTTGGTGTTGATAATATGTCGGTAGGGTTGTAACGGTACTTCTTACATTGTAAGATCAACCCATCTTAGGAAGTGTACAATTAATACATTATAAATAGGTAGATTCCTACTTACCTAGGAAGGTATAACTATTATCGACAGCTTTAATATATTATTATAATAGTACTAAACCCGTAACAAAAATGCATCACGAAAATGGGAGCGTTTGCTCACTTATACATCTAAATATAAATATCTCATTACATAATGTAAATAAAAGTTTTGTAGCATCAACAGCTTATTAAAAACATGAAAACCTCGATCATAAATGTCAATAAATAAATAAAAAGTAATGTGTAAAATAAACGCGAGTAGATCCGTAACATTTGTTTCATTTCAATGTATAAAGTGTACAATAATAATTATGTCAGTCGAAATAATCTCTTATAGGAAATCGAAAATACCACTATTTGTCTCCACGACCTTAATTGTGTACAATTAAGAACGCACTCATCGATAAATAATATTATGCGGATGTGTATAAAAAAAGATCTGCCGAAAGTTGCATTTATTAAGAATGGGCCACACTGGCGATTGTGATAATAGCAAGCGAGTTTTGAACAGGTAAATTGTGTACGACGATGGTTCGTATATTATTATCAGCATTACTACTCGATTAAAGAATAATGACGTCCCTTGAAACAATATTTAAAATAAGAACTGTGGTATCTGTATTTTGTTCTCGATTTCCACACTTCTGAGATGAAATTCATGTAAAAAAGTTCATTAAAGGTTTCAGTTTAACGTAAAAAGGTTGGAGTCGAAATTCGAATTTAATAAATTTTTTGATCGTCTTTTGTTTTCAATTGCCATAATTATCATATTGTTCTAGGAAGCGTTCGTAATTCAAATAAAAACAAATAAAAATTTCAAATTCTTTACCTTTTTAACCATGTAAATATTTATTTCGGCAAACTCTCATTTAATTCACAAAAATTGTAGACAAACAGGTTGTTTAAAAAAAGACCAATCCTTAAAATCGATCATCCCAGTCTCGCTCGCTACTGTACTTTATCCGGCCACAGAGTAACTTCGTTAATGTATCTGGCCATAGAGTAAAATACTCCGTTAATGTGGCCTAGCCTTAAAGTGTTGGATGTTTTTAGCTGGGTGTTAAACAACAAGCATGGAGGAGGCAGGTGATCATTGGCAGCTGCGTACCCAAGGTTGTCCCCCTCCCGCCCGTGTTTGTGCCCCGTATGATAAGAGTAGTGATGTGCTGCAGGTTTTTGTAACTTTTTAAAAGTGTGCTAAAGAGGTTTTTTGCCTCCTTTGAGTGCGTCGCCGTTTTAGACGAATCTGTATTGGCGTACAAATTTTTAAGTGTTTTTTTTTTCAATTATATCAAAATATTTTGCTACACCCTTACTACAATACGATTAATAATTATTTTATGCTAAAAAGTGTTTTTAAGACGAAATAACATTCCAATCAGGTTATACATGTCTAGAATTAACTTAAATAAAAAAGATACGAAAGTCCAGTGACAAAAATATATGATAAATAAAAATATGATTTTAATAACTTATTATGATTTTAAAAATAAAAAAGTAAACATAGTTGATACTGTTTTGTTGATTTTTTATTCTTCTAGCTAGATCAAGTGAGTGACCTGCAGTACCTTCCCTATTATAGGACACCACGTGGCCTGCGCATACGCCGCGTGCGACGGGATAAAGTCAATAGACTGCTACTTAGAAATAGTGTACAGAGGGAAGTATGGGGAAGTTCGAAACTAAAAATAAAGCAAGTAAATAGCTTATATACTGTCCCAACGCTGGGCAAAGGCATCACCACAATCGATGGGTATTGGCTTAATCACAATGCTTGCCAAGCAGGTTGGTGATTAAAATCCATTTTATCCGACAGTGGAATTGAAAGCAGTAGGTACCTTAAGATGTAGAGCCGAGTGATTTGCCACTCGGCCTCCGAGGTGATTACAAATACAATGATGGCAATATTTATATACTGATGTTGTTTCTATCTGCATTAGGCACACACGCGTGCAAATCAAATTACTACAAACTGTCGGAAAGTGACCATTTTACTATAGGAGTTAGGCTAATTTTTCGTAACTATGCACTTTAATGGAATCAGTAATAAACATTAGCAAAATTGTTCTGGATTATAAAGAAAAAAATTCAGATTAATTTTAAACGGAAATTCGAAGTAAACTTTATTTTTAGCAGGTATTAACAATAATATTATACTAGGCAATCGATTTACAATGATTACAATGATTTTATACATCGATGCTACAACCCAAATAAAATAATGTTTCGGTGTTTTTTCTAGAAACAAGAACAAATGATTTTTTAGATGATCATAGAACAAACTTTAGTACCTATATGATCATAATCACTTTATTAATCAGTTCAGGATTTAATTATAATAATTTTGAAACCCCACATTCTTTATATTGAATTTTTAAATAACAAATATACCATAATTTTGGAGATTTGTTTTATGCATAAAAGATTTGGACGCAAGGAAGAAAAAAATAGCCTGGTTTTGGTCATTCTCCTTTCCTCAATAAACTTTAAACTTTATGTATATGGAGTATAGCTGAATATTTATTGAAGAAATTTTAATGAAAATTTAGAAACAGTTTTGGATATGTTAGACTAAACTAAACGTAATCTAACTTTAGTTCACGTTTATTTATAATTAACGACCCGCCCCGGCTTCGCACGGGTGCAATGCTAATTATCAGTGTTTCTCTACTATATTATGCATGTATTTATACATATAAACCTTCCTCTTGAATCTTTCTATTTATTAAAAAAAACCGTAGCAAAATCCGTTGCAAAATTTTAAAGATCTAAGCATACATACATACATAGGGATAGACAAAAAGCGACTTTGTTTTATACTATACGTAGTGACAAACATGTCTCATTCGACTGGTACCCAACCTGCACTAATTTATGTTGTGGCGACATAATTCAGATGTGATGGTGGTAGCTAGACATGGGCGTTTTCGGTTTTCTATAATAACGGTTACGCAACCGATATTCAGTTTTCATATCGATATCAAAAACCGTTTTCAGATATCGATATCAGTAAGATAGTTTGCTAGTTTTGCTTCTAATATGCATAACTGGGTGGATTTCAAAAACTTTGCTTCTTTTTTGTCCCTTTCTTCCATCCACTACTTTTAATAGAAATAAAAAATATGTATGTGTGTTTACAAATGTTTTAATGAAATAGCTGAAAAGGATCTGTTTTTGTGCAGAGGTTATTCTTAATAAAACATAGAAATTTATCATTTAAATATTTTAAAATTTACTGTAATTATTTGTCCCAATTTTTACTAATTTGTGTTATATTTTTGTGTTACGTTGATTTTTAAAAATAGTAGTAACTGGGCTTACAAATATGGCAGCACAGGTAAGAAACACTGTCACCTTAGATGGCGTGGCCATCGGTGTATCGCGGCCATTTTGTATTCGGTTACAATTTGTGTTCTCGAGTGCTGTGACGAAAAAAAACATTTTTTGTAAGAAATACCGAACCACAGATCAGAAATTTGGTGAGTTTTAATCCATTTTGGTCTAACTATACGAATGATGTATTAGTTTTTCGATTTAATAGTGTATTCTGTCCTTTAACAACCAAATGTTTTAATGCCATAAACATATTTTAAATATTTGAAAACATGGTTTTATATTCATTTGTGTGACAACTGTGTGACGTTTTTGTGTAACATAACACAAATGATTTCATTTGTGTTACATAAAGATATGTTTACACTGCAAATTCCCTTATGTACTTATTTAAATATTTTATAGTATTTTAATCCCGTGATGTCACAGATTGCAAATTATACGCCTATCATTTATGCGCATATTAAAAGGCCCTTTTTTTTAGAGCAATCACTCAGAATGGAACCAACTGGCAGTGAATCTCAAGTGTGCCAAGAATTTTTAGTTGTACTACCGGCAGATAATTCACAATCACAGCTCCGAAGTGAAGCTTCTACACCAGACATTCTTGAGTGTGTTGGAACACAAACTAATAATTTAACTAAAAGTGTTTCCACACAAACAGACTGTAGCAACATAATTGTCGCTGCTGTTGAGGATATAGTTAGCAGTGTGTTTCCAACAAAATCAATAATGCAAAATAAGTTTGCTAAGGCTTTAAACGACTTGATTCCACTTGTTGCAAATAAAGTCAAGGAAAAATACGCCATAAATACTAATGAATAAATGTAAATGTCGCTGAGATACTACATTACTTTATTTTAAGTATGTTATGTTTATCTTACCATTACTAGATATGAAATGTATAGGATAGTAATCAATTAACTTTTATATTTATTAAGTTCATTGTTCAAGTTTCAGCTCCTATTCATTTTGTTCCAGAAATACAATAATGCCGCTATCAGCAGCAGAGAGGCAAAAAATATATAGAGATAAACTAAAAGCAAATAATCCAGATAAATGGAAACAAATGAAAGAAGAAAATGCTAGAAGAACGAAAATGAAGTATAAACGGATAGGAGAACTTTCAGAAGCTGAAAAAGAGTCTAGAAGAAAAGTTTGGAGAAAAACAAAGCAAAAGTATGATAAAGTCAAACCAGAAGTTAAAATGGAAATAAAAGATCGAAGCCGCAAGCACTACCAAAGAAAATATTCGACAAAATATAGAAGATTAAACAAAGAACTGAAAAATGCATTTAAGAAAATCAAATTAATGAAAAGAAAAAATGAAAGTTTGAGAAAGAAGCTTTATAGATACAAATTACTGCAAAACATTAGAGTAGACCAAGAAAACATTGATTTAGAGGAAAAAAATATTTACGAGGATGACAAATTAGAGTTTTCCCTGTTTTCTTATCCAAATTTGAAAACTGATTTCGTTATAAGACATCTGGAAATACCGTCACCCCAAAAAGAATTTGTGAGAAAAGAACTTCTGGAAAAGTATGTTTTCGAAGAGGCTATGAAAGTCCAGTACAAAATTGCAGACGTTAACGAGAAGAAAACACTAAAAAAAGTCATAAATAACGATATTGTCAAAAAACATAAAATGACAAACAAACTTAAAAAATTTATTGGATTAAAAGCTAAGGCTAGAATTTCTAATAAAGTCCCCGTTAAACATAATGCACTTGCAGAAAAAATAAAAGAATTTTTTTTACAAGATGATGTTAGTCTTGCTACAGCAGGGAAAAAGGAAACGAAAACTTATCAAAAAACCAAAATGCAAAGGCGGTATTTACTTGACCACATGAAAAATCTAAGATTTAAGTTCATTAAACAGACCGGAATACTAGTGTCATACACTACTTTCACCAGATATAAACCCTTTTTCGTTCTCATCCCAAACCTGTCAAACAGAGAAACTTGCGCATGTAAAAAACATGCCAATATTGAATTTAAATTCACAGTTTTAAAAAGATTCTCGGTCCTCAAGAAATTCAGCGACGTAAAAGATGTCGTGAAATCAGTGGTTTGTAATAGCAAAAGTAAACTTTGCATGTATTCTGAATGTGATATCTGCAAAGAGATACGTGTAGATTACGACTTTACAAAGACACATTTAAATGAAACCGTAACTTGGATAGAGTGGGTAACCAAAGAAATAACATACGTAAAGGGAGACCAAGAGAAAAAAACTAAAAAAGTACAAAAAGTGCCAATGACTGGCGAGTTAAAACAGTTGATATGTGCATTTGAAAACGAATTACAACAATTCAAAACTCACTATTTTAATATTTCACACCAGTACAATGCCTATAAATATTTGAAAGACAATTTATGCTGTAACGAAATGTTGATCCACTGCGATTTTTCCGAAAATTATACGACAAAGGGCCACACAGAAATTCAAGCAGCACACTTTGGAGCCTCCCACAATCAGATTTCTCTGCATACAAGTGTCATATACACTCAAAATAATGTTCTAAAATCATGTTGCACATTAAGCGATTCGGGTAAGCATACTCCAGAGGCAATATGGGCTCATTTGCTGCCAATTCTTACAGCCATTAGAGAAAAATCACCCGAAATTGACACCCTTCACGTTTATTCAGATGGCCCATCAAGTCAATACAGGCAGAAGAAAAATTTTTTTTTGTTTACCCATTTTACTAAAAAGTTGGGATTCTCAAAGGCGACTTGGAACTATTCTGAAGCGTCCCACGGCAAAGGAGCTGCAGATGGCGTAGGGGGCTCTATAAAAAGACTACTAGACCGTAAAGTTGCTCATGGACTAGATATACCGGATGCGGAATCTGCTTTCGATGTACTAAATGAAGGTTGCACAAAAGTTACTACATACTTGGTATCTGAGAAAGACATTGACAAAATCGAGGAACAAACAAAAGATGTAAACCTTATGCCCGTGCCGCAAACGTTCAAAATTCATCAAGTGATGGTAATGGCAACACAAGACACAAGTATTATTAATTATAGACAGTTAAGCTGTTTTTGCGGAGACGTAAACACGAAAGGGTTTTGTCAATGTTACAACACAAAAACGCATAAAATGTTAAAAGAAAAGAAATTAAGAAATAAACGTAAGGTTGTGTATTCGTCGTCAGAAGAAGAAACGGATAACAAAGTGGTTGTATTATCAAATGTCAAAGTTAATTTCAATAAGTCTGATTTGAATAAATTTTTAAAAAGAAATGACAGACACTACAATGTGTCTTCTGAAAATATAATAAAAGATTTCAAAGAACTATTGCCTCTGCCTATAGCAAAGACCAAAGTTGAAAAAATTATGTATCTCAGTGACTTTAATTTAACAGATAATGAGTCTGATTAATCATTATGTTGTTATATATTGTAAATGTAAGTTTATTAGTCTTTTAAAATAATAGTTGATAATTGTGTTAATTACATTATAATCCTAAGTATAAGTTGACGATTGTGATAATTACATTAAATTCTAAATAAAAGTTGATGATTGTGATAATTACATTATTAGCAAAGACCAAAGTTGAAAAAATTATGTATCTCAGTGACTTTAATTTAACAGATAATGAGTCTGATTAATCATTATGTTGTTATATATTGTAAAAGTAAGTTTATTAGTATTTTAAAATAATAGTTGATAATTGTGTTAATTACATTATAATCCTAAGTATAAGTTGACGATTGTGATAATTACATTAAATTCTAAATAAAAGTTGATGATTGTGATAATTACATTAAATTCTATACAAAAGTTGATGATTGTGATAATTACATTATTAGCAAAGACCAAAGTTGAAAAAATTATGTATCTCAGTGACTTTAATTTAACAGATAATGAGTCTGATTAATCATTATGTTGTTATATATTGTAAATGTAGGTTTATTAGTCTTTTAAAATAATAGTTGATAATTGTGTTAATTACATTATAATTTAGAATTTAATGTAATTATCACAATCATCAACTTATACTTAGGAGTATAAGTTGATGATTGTGATAATTACATTAAATTCTAAATAAAAGTTGATGATTGTGATAATTTCATTAAATTCTATATAAAAATTGATGATTGTGATAATTACATTATAAAAGTTGATTGTGATAATAAGCATTTATTTTATTTACCTTATGCATACGTCCTTACAATTCCTTTGTGTTATGTCACACAATAGTAACACAATTGAAATGAGCAAAGTTTTTGAAATCCACCCAACTAGTTTTAGAAAACTGAAAACGATAGACAACACAACTCCAAATTACGTCATATTTCTATGACTATAAAGTGCGAAGCCAAATGAAACAACATTGCATATCAAAGTAGTGGCGAATATTCGCTTCGTCTCATTTACACCGTTAACATTATGCTTAGTTAGAAAGGGAAGATGCGAATATCAAAACATTTGGAGTTGTGCAGTAGTTTCAGTTTTCCATGGATATGGTGATATTGGTTACAGTGACGGTATAGAGTTTTTTTCATATCGCGTTCTCTTGCAGTTTTGGTTTTCGATTCGGTGTTAGTTTTTCTTATATCGGTTATGAAGTTTCCCATATCGATATGATATGATATAGGACTCATATCCGTTTTTGGTTACGTTTTGATATATCGAACTCATGCCTAGTGGTAGCTCTTTTTAATTTGATATTCGACATAACACAAATTTTAGAAAATAAAACAAAACCGCAGACATGACTCTTCACTTTCCCGCCAAGAGTCCTGGTAGCTCTTAATACAATGGCATAAGAGTAAAAGTAAAAAGTGTATACATGTTAACCCGTTAGGAATCGAACCCGGGACCTCTGGATCTGAGACCATTAGACCAGAGAGGTGACCCTTGCCCAGCAGTGGGACAGCACTAGGTAACAACAATAAATGTAATGTATAGTGTAGTCTATTTCAATAGATGTGAACGTTGCAGCGAGTGGGACGGGCAGACGGGTCGGAACGCTGCACTTCTTGTAACGCACTGCGCGCGCGCCGTGACCGTTGCACTGGCGAGTAGAGCGGACATTGCTAACTAACCGTCTTATCTCATTTTTGGTATTATTTCGGTATGTACAGACGTTTTCCAGCTGATAGCTTTCAAACTGTCACTGTAACTTATTGTAGCGTTTGTAGATTTTCAAAATGTAGTTGTATATGTGTAGTTTGTTTAGAAAATCTACTACAATAAGTTTCGTTGCTAATTTGAAAACGGGTGTTATTTAAACGGTTACCAAAGTATTCGTATTATTGTTAGCAAAAAATGTAATCGGTTAGTTAAAACAGCTAGTTGGGTAACAACTTATGATCAGCAAATATTTCTAAATCAGTCTGCAACTTATATTATTCTGAGCAGCAGTCTTATGCCGCTCCTTCCTTCCGTGACTGGCGCTCGCTACGCTGCGCTTCGCTCGGGATTTTTTTTTAACTTAACCTAACCAACAGTAAGGATTTCTTATGCTGACCGATTGTATAATTCTGCTGACCAAATTATAATTTTGCGTTACAACTATTTATTTTGTAATAAATTACAAATAAATTATTTCCTTTGAAAACTATCAGCTAGAAAACGTTTGTATCAAAACGTTTTTGTACTGTCTGTACATTTATAGGAGAGTTAATTTATTTAGGTAGGTATATATTTTTGTGTAGTTACCAGTATCATCATCACCAGTTTATAGTTTCGGGAAGAGTTCAGGTCTTCGCGTATACACGATATATTGAGAGATCTGGTTATAACCCAGATTGTGGGTATATCACAAGCATATTTTTTAATAATTTCATAAATTTTGGGAAAAGAATTGCTGTGGGTCACTTATGTTCTTTAGAGCGTATCCGGATTTCAAGGGCGGCGTGAAACTTAAGATTCCTCAAGCCAAACACTCCCAGAAGATTTCTAGATGCATCAAGAAAGAAAGAGTGTCCCATCCAGCTGTCGTAGTTACGGGTTGACTGCTTTCGCGGTGTTTATTTGTGTTTGGGTTTAAAACGAGTTTAGGTTTTATATGTAACTAGCGACCCGTACCTGCTCAGCACGGGTGACATTTTTTTAAATATAGCCTATGTTGCTCAGCGCTAATGTAGCATTCTAATGGTGGAAGAATTTCTTAAATCGGTCCAGTAGTTTTTGAGTTTATTCGTTGCAAACATACAAACAAAAATACAAAGGTTTCCTTTTTATAATATTAGTGTAGATGGAACTAATGATATAAGATATATACGCGAAAATGAGATAAGAATCCTGTGAAGATGATTGTACGACAGTTCTTCAACTAAATGTTAATGCTACTAAGACATGATTATTGACTTTTAAGCTGTCGATGTTCTGCTGTGAATATAGACACAATAAAATTTTATTTGTTTACATGAAATCATTTCTACATATATTATTTTTACCAGAAAAAATATACAAAAGCAAATACAATAACATAAACGTCCGCTCAGTGCCATAGCATCAAACCAACGCAAAGCGGCGATTTCCTACATCGCGTTCTGGCGAGTGATCGCACTAACGACGTGCTTTATGGGAACCTCCCCCCCCTCCCCTCCTACCCCACCGCCTTTAAACACCAAGAAAACAACTTCCTTGAATGATAAAAGAAAACAGACACTTTTGTATTATTGTTTCTCTGTTTGATGTGGAATGAGTAGAGAGCAGTTAAGTTGGTACCTAGTTGTGAAGGTCATTGTTTTTTAAAGACATTGACAAAACAACACAGAATGGCCCAGAATTGAACTACTTTTTTATATTAAAAGGAGGCAAAGGAGCAGGCGGGTCGACTGATGGAAAGTAATCGCCGCCGCCCATGGACACCTGCATAACCAAAGCAATCGCAGATGCGTTGCCGGCCTTGAGGAAGGAGTTGGATTTTAAGGAGGGAGTAGGAATTGGGAGGGGGGAGGGGTGAGAGCTTCCGGTACTTTTACTCACCGGACGAAACACAGCAGCAACGAGTGCCATTGTTTCATGCCGATATTCTGTGAGAGGGTGGTATTACGCCGGGCGAGCCGGCCCATTTCGTGCTGCAACGCAGCGTGGCTCTACCACTCAGACAATGTCACTCATTTAGTACCACCCAGAGGTCACGTGTAGGGTCTCAAGGGTAAACTTACGGACGCGAGTAACTTTAACCCCAATATTATCACTTCATATTAATAAGAAATTTTAAATTTAAACTGTTTGTATCATCATCAGCTCATTTTATGTCCCCACTGCTGGGGCACGAGCCTTCCCTATAGATGGATAGGGATGGAGAACGGGCCGTGAACCACCACGGGGCCCCAGTGCGGATTGGTGGTTGTTAACGACCGCCAATGCAGCCGTGACCAACGGCTTTACGTGCTTTCCGAAGTACGGAGGAACTCGAGATGATACAATTTTGGTCACCCTTCCGATGGCTGGCAATACTTTTAATTTTACAGTCTGAATTTTAATAGTCTTTGTGATCTAAATACTGATTTACATTAGAGATAATTACTTATAACCCTAGTCAACCCTAGTCAGTTTAACAGACAAAATATCGCTTTTCTATCTAGTCACAACATACGAGTACAAGCTTCCTTCGCCAATACCAAGTGAGTACGCCACTAAATTACCTAGCGAAATTGATTGTTTCCTTCGCGTCTATTAGTTAGTTGGTTACAAAACAATTATTTGTCGCAGCTTAATTTACTGGACATAATAAATCAGTTAGCGCAACTTCTCTTACATTGCGTCTCTATATTTCACATTATGTTGTTGCAAATTATAAATCTCGGTAATATACGGTTGGGTTTCTTAATACGTCTGTGAGAAAGGATGTGAGTAGTGGGTACGGGACGCTGTACTTGTATATCGTGTTTTTTTTTTATATTTACGGGTAAGCACAGTGCCTTGATCTCACCTGATGTTAAGTGATGATAAAGCCGATGATGGAAGCGCACTTCACCCGGGACCCTCAACTAGAGAGGTACTGGCTATCTTATCTCTAGCTGCCGGAATACAACAATGCTACAAACATCTATTTCATTCTGTTTTCTATGGGTTTAAGTGGTGAATTCTGGTGTTTTATGAACTTTCAAAAAAATTCATTTAAAAAAAAAATCGTGCACTAATGTCATACTTTTTGGGCGTGAGTACATAGTATATGACCCCACCACTTCGCTGTTTTCGTTTGTCCAACTATGCACGAACACCCTGTATAACCATAGTCAGGATATAATGTTTTAAGAGGAAAGCATCCTTCTCCAAAGAATTTTGGAAGTTTTTTTGTTATTACTGTAGTGACTGTTTTATACCAAAATAAATAAAGAGGAAGAAAAAAAAAAGAGAAAAAATAAACTTATTAACTACATATAATCAAAATTATACAGAAGTTAACAAATTCATTCACGCGAGAGGAAACATGGGTCAGCACGGGCGCTGTGATTAGAATGCGAAATGAGATTTCGCGATTAACATCTAAACTCTGACGGGGGCTGATTGATTAATGAAGTCGTTATAGTGATTAATAAAAATTTGAAGAGCGATGTAGACGGCGGTTGGGAGTTTGGGAGAGAATCCCAAATCATGCGCTGATTGTAAAATAATAATTGAGATAACACACTCAATTTTACATTCGACACATGATTTGAACGTGATTATAACATCACAAAACATAGTCGAGTAGAAAAGTTTTATGGATTTTGTTATATATTCCTATTTCGTTAGTGTAATTATGTGGAACACTGTTTTACGGCTTTGTTATGATTAAGACATATTCTTAAATCTTTTACTTAAGTTGTTTATAATCTAAATAAAATAAAAAGAGCGTATTTAAACTTATAGAAAGAAATCTGCATCTTTATTTAATGCGTAGTTAAAAACGCGATATTGTTTTCAATTAAATTAGACATGAATGCTATGAATAAAAATTAAATATTAAAATGCACATTTAGACGTCTCTTAAGTAAAATTGTATGTTATGTAACTATAATATTTAAGTAAACTTATTTCATCTCTTTTTTAAGTTATCAAATCTATAATTTCAATTTTCAATCAATGAAACCATCAAATGAAGCTGTTTCATTATTCCTACAATTCCATTTTAACTAGAAACATTGTTACAAGCCTCACTTACACCTTGTTATCTCCACAACTGAAGCAATTATAATAAAGCTGTTGTTATCACTTCTATCGCCGACAGTCCAACGATGCGATATCAGTATAACAAAACGGATAAAAAGATGGAACAATTTGATAACGTCAAATGATCTGTGGAAAAGCACTTTTGTTAATACACCTTTATTTATAACAAAAGCTGTTGTGACGTGCAGCTGGTGTTAGATGTTGATGTCTGTGTTTGTTGGAGATAAGATTATAGTTTATTTGTACCGACGACGACGTGGCCATGTAATTTGAGAGAATTGACGGATTCCGATTATTGTCACGAACGAGCTAGCTACTTGGTTTATGTTGAGTGGTTTATTTTCTAATAAAATCTATTGTTTCAGACCATTAATCCATAATTTGTATATAAATAACAATGACACTTTCTATTTTTTAAATTTTTTATTTACTTAAAAAAACTATGTTAGAAATAAAAACAAAAAAAGAATAATTATTAACGGGATCCTTACCATGATTATTATTTGTGAGTATCCGGTATTTGAATAGATAGTGTTATTTAGATAGATAGAGATAGATACATAGGTGTATTTTTAAAACTAACGTTTTTAAAACTCCATTATAGAAACTAACAAATATACAAAACAATACTTATAACAACAAAAATCTATGTACATATTTATATATTTAGATGGACTTAGAGAGATAGATAGATATTTAGACAGACTTTAGATATTATCCGTTAATAATTACTCTATTGCAAGTGACCATGATAGTTTAAATAGTTAAAAAGAATATATGTATTATTTAATTCATATACCTATGTCGCCCTTCAAAAGCACTAGGTATATGTATTACATGAACATTCAGCCAGTGCCTCTGAATGGCACACTCAGCTTTAATATAAACCAATAGTAGGTAATGGCTAAATTACAACAAAATAAAGTTACTCATAAAAAAAGGGTAAAATACCGAACGATTTTTTTAATTTATTATATTTATTTGACTTGTTACAGTATCAAAATACCATCACACAACATCACCAGCTCATTTTATGTCCCCACTGCTGAGGCACGAGCCTTCCCTACGGATGGATAGGGAGAACGGGCCATAAACCACGACGCGGGTCCAGTGCGGTGCAGTGGTTGTTAACGACTGCTAATGCAGCCGGGACCAGCGGCTTTACGTGCTTTCCAGAGCATGGAGGAGCTCAATTATACATTTTGGTCTCTTAAACAAAGACCGGTCTTTTCTTTAGTTCAACAATCGCAGACCGGGCGCGTTAGCCACTGCTCCATCGAGCTCCTTACAGTTTCATTTTCAGACATTACCAACATAAGGAGAATTTAGCCGTTTGACAAATTAAGTCACATTAAGCATTTGTTTTATTCCTCTACAGGTAAGCGCTTCGCGCTTGACACAGATTAGTTATAGTTGACTTGACCTCATATCATCATCATCATCGTCATCATCATCACCATCATCATCAGCCTATACTGATCCACTGCTGGACATAGGCCTCTCCAAGTGCAAGCCACTGAGCATGATCCGCGGCTACTCTCATCCAGCTCTTGCCAGCCACCTTGCGGAGATCGTCGCTCCATCTAGTCTGAGGGCGTCCTACACCACGTTTGCCGATTGCCGATACGTGGTCTCTACTCGAGAACTCGTTTACCCCAACGGTTGTCGGTTCTGCGACTAATATGACCGGCCCACTGCCACTTCAGCTTGCTGATCCGATGGACCTCATATTACTTGGAGGTAATTTATGATATAGCCGAAGTAAGGAACGCTCCACACCTGGCATCCTCACTACTGAGAATCTTATCTCTGAAATGACGTAACACAACAATGCACTCGCAAGGCGTAACGACAACGATATTAAAATGGTTGTTATAGCGACAGATTTAGATAAGATGGTATAGTTGGTTGATAGCCAAGTAGCTTTAGAACAAGCTCTAGCTAACAAAGTACCTTTATGATTATTTTCTTTATATCTTACGGTTAAGCACAGTGCCTTCGTCTCACCTGATGTTAGGTGATGATAAAGGCCAATGGTGGAAGCATACTTCACCCGGGATCCTCAACTACTGAGGCACCGACTGTCTTATCTCTAGCTGCCGGAATATAACAATGCTGAAAACATTGATGTTATGGCGACATATTTAGATAAGGTGGTGGTAGCTAGCCAGGCGGACTAACAAGTCCTACCACCAACCAAACCGAGTACACAAACATGCGTCCCGGGAATCATGACGGTTATATAATTTTACTGTGTTGCGAAAAAATTACAATTTGAAAAATAATTGTAATAAAAATATTAAAATCGAATGACGTAGTTGTCGACATTGAATAGGGCTTCTTTAGCATACAGAGTAAGAGTAGATAGTGTTGATTAATTTCGGCGAGTTGGATAGAGCCACGATAGCATAGTTGGTAGTGCACCTGACCCGGCATGTCATAGGGTGCAGGCTCGAATCCCGCTCGTAGATTTTTTTCAACACTTTGTCTTTTTTCAGAAAAGTACCTTTAATATCTACCCCCACTGGAACGGAACCGGAGAGCTAAGTGTCTGAGACCGGTAGTTTAACCATTATACTAAACAGCGCTTAAACGTATAACATGTTTGCTAATTAGCATAATATTAAAATGACATTTATTACCACCTCAGTGTGGTACACATTATAACTAGACATTACCAATAATTGCGTTTGCGCACAATTATTGCAATTACGCACTTAACTACTTGCGTTTAAGTTTAACGTTACAAGAGACGTGTTGTAAATATATAGGGTTGTCACTTGTCAGGCTTTGAGTAGTGTTACTATTATTTAATATTAAGAGAGATAGATAGATAGATAAAACACTTTATTACACACACACACACACACACACACACAGATAAGTAAAAACAAACAACGAATTTTTTATAGTAGGGTGGGCAAAGGCGGTCTTGTCGCTCAAAGCGATCTCTTCCAAACAACCTTTGAGGTATAGGATAACTAAAAGGAAAATAAAAGGCAGTAATGCACTAGTACAAAGCAAAATAATAAGGTCTAATGACGCAAAAAAAAATATGACATGACGACACGACAGGTCCCAGGTTACCCCTGATAAAGTCGCCGATCCGATCCGAACCCCTCGGAGAATCTAGTAGGGCACGGGGACACGCACTATTGCGTGATGCCGTTCCCTCTATAAAACCTCTGAAGGTGCTTCGTTTCACACGGCTTGAGGAACCCTTTAAGTTTCTTGCCGAATGGTAATTGCGTCGACTGAAACTGTCGTCGGTTATGCAATTGGGCCCAATTGTCACTAGAACCGATTTCGTTATTATGTAAGTACAAGCGTGTCGCATCGTCATGAGGAGATAGATGGCACAGTGGTTAACGCGCTCGGTCTACGATAGCTGAACTTAAGCAGCTTTCGCAAAGACCGGTCATCAGATGGGTGACCAAAATTTTTATCTCGAGCTCATCCGGGCTTTGGAAGGAAGGCAGTCGTTAACAACCACCAATCCCACCGGTCCGCGAGGTGGTTTATGGCCCGTTCTCCCTATCCATCTATAGAAGAGGCTCGTACCCCAGCAGTGAGGACATAAAATGAGTTGGTGAAGATGACGCATCTTGCAACAAATACAATCAGTTTAATCATCTGATTTTGACATTGAGCACGATTTAAAAACATCGTCAAAGTATGTTTTTAGTATTACTTTAACAATGATAATCAAAAAAAATAAAAATGAATGAAAACAAGTACCTATCTGAACACACATACACATCCACACACAAACACACCCCCTCACACATACACACACCCTCTCACACACACACACGCCCTCTCACACCCTCACACACACAAACACACCCCCACACACACACACACGCCCTCATCACACACATAAACATACACATCCATTCACTTTTATGTTTGTGAGATAATATTAGTATTTTAGAAATTAAGAAAAGGAAGGATCTGTCTCCTAGAATATAGGTCTTCCTAACCTAGGAGGCAGAGAGATACTTCAACTTTAAGCTGTTTCTTTTTTTCCTTTGTAACTTTATACTGTAACTGTTTATGTGATGTTGTTGTTGAACAATAAATTATTATTATTATTATTATTATTAATGGTTGAATCTTTCGCACTGACGATGAATAGTAGAGATCGCTAACTATTTTTTTTTATTTTTAATTTTATCTTGTCAATGTTTTACGTTCAATGTTGTTTTTTATCGTGTTGCAATGTAAATATTTTCCATCTTTCTTCTTGGTTTATCTAAGCAGTGTTGCCAACCCTAATAACAACAATCTTGCCATCAACGCGTCCGCAATACGTTAACGTTTCATCGCCTGCATACTTTCAGCGATTGGTTAACAGTAACGTGACGTCACGCGGGCGCGGTGACGTCACCAGTCGCGTACGTCACCGGAATGGACTGTTTTGTAAACACAGACAGACAATCGACATTCAGTTGTGGATAAATAAACAGGCTGAGGTATGTGGGGAAATGCGTAAGTCATGTTGGTGAGGATATGTTTTTTTTGCGTAGTAGTAGAGAAAGAAAAGAATGGATTGTCACACAAATATATATAATGGATGTTTTTGTAATTTGTTCGCAACAAAATTTGCGTTAAAAATTATTTGAACATTTTATAAATAGCTTGCTTACTTCTTAACTGATATTTGTTATTTGTAAAAATATTTTCGGCGGGCTGGTTAGAACCACGATAGCTCAATTGGAAGAGCACCTGACCCGGAATGTCAGAAGGGTGCAAGTTCAAATCCTGCTCGTGGAAATTTTTTCAACATTTGTGTTTTTGTAATTTGTTCGCAACAAAATTTGCGTCAAAAATTATTTGAACATTTTAGAATGGATTGTGTTTGGAAAGATATCATTTTTATTATTTGAAAAAGACAAAGTGTTGAAAAAAATCCACGAGCTGGTGATGTTGATGACGTAGTTGTCGACATTGATTAGGGCTCCTTTGGCTTAAAAAGTAAAAGAAGATAGTGTTGATTAATTTCGCCGAGTTGGATTGAGCCACGAAAGCATACTTAGTTGTCAAAAAATTTATCATCTCGACTTCCTCCGTGTTTCGGAAGGCACGTAAAGCCGTTGGTCCTGGCTGCATTAGCAGTCGTTAACAACCACCAATGCGTGGGCCTGCGTGGAAGTTTATGGTCTGTTATCCCTATCCATCCATAGAGAAGGCTCGTGCCCCAGCAGTGGTGACATAAAATGAGCTGATGATGATGATGATGAAGACCTCTCGTACTTACCCTCACATGCAACCAGAGTGATCCGGGATCACCATAAGCAATTACCAGAGTGCTCGCATCGCTCGATGAGAAAAAAACTATTTTTTTTTAAATTAATGTATTATTTTTTGTAAATACTAGTAAAGTGTATATAGCTTTATGTATGGTATTCCAAATTCATCAATAACCCGGAAGTCATGCTACTTATTAAACGATGACAATGGGCAACTCATCATCTGTCACACTTCTAAGGAAAAAGTTTCTTTACTGCTGCTATGATACAATTTAGTATTTGCGATATATAAGCTATGCTTCAGCTGATGTATACAGTACACACTCACGATTTTCCTTATGAATCCGATCGTGCATCAGATAAAGATAAAGTCAGTGTTGTTACAACAAAGACGGGCAAAAACGTAATATTAATTATATACCATGTTATTATGTTATTAATTTTTGTATCAGTATTTTAGTTACAATTGTTCGATGAGCTCAAACAATCTACTTAAATGAAACAGCAAGGAAAACGTTGCTTGTGAAAAGTTGGATACTTACGACAAGTTATATAATATATCAGTGTAGGCTGATGAAGATGACACTCACTCACCAGCTCTTGGATGGATAGGGAGAACGGGCCATAAGCCACCACGCGGGCCCAGTTTAGATCGACTACTAAGCAGCGAAGACCAATGGCTTTACGTGCCTTCCAAAGCATGGAGGAGCTCCAGATGAAAAATGTTTGATCACCCATCCGATGAGCGGTCTTTGCTAAAGTTGCTTAACATTAGCAAACGTAGCTCGGGCGCGTTAACCACCGCGCCACCATCGAGCTTATCAATAAACATAAAGTTATGTTTAATTCTATGTTATTGATAGCGAGTGTACGCAGTCTACATGTTTGTGATTTGTTACATATTCTTTTTAGGGTTCCGTAGCCAAATGGCAAAAAACGGAAACCTTATGGATTCGTCATGTCTGTCTGTCTGTCCGTCCGTATGTCACAGTCACTTTTTTCCGAAACTATAAGAACTATACTGTTGAAACTTGGTAAGTAGATGTATTCTGTGAATTGCATTAAGATTTTCATATAAAATAGAAAAAAAACAATAAATTTTGGGGGTTCCTCATACTTAGAACTGAAACTCAAAATTTTTTTTTCATAAAACGCATACGTGTCGGGTATCTATGGATAGGTCTTAAAAAATGATATTGAGGTTTCTAGTATCATTTTTTTCTAAACTGAATAGTTTACGCGAGAGACACTTCCAAAGTGGTAAAATGTGTCCCCCACCCTTCCCCCAACTTCTAAAATAAGAGAATGATAAAAGTAAAAAAAATATATGATGTAAGTACATTACTATGCAAACTTCCACCGAAAATTGGTTTGAACGAGATCTAGTAAGTAGTTTTTTTTAATACGTCATAAAGTACGGAACCCTTCCTGCGCGAGTCCGATTCGCACTTGGCCGGTTTTTATTTTTGTTTTTGTTATTTGTAATTAAGTTATTTTTATTATCCTTTGTACTCTTTACTGTAATTAGTAATAAATGTCAAAATATCACGAATACATGAGGAGATTGGGCTATAATCCATTACGCTCGCTAGCCCAATATAGGTAGGTTCGTTGGTTGGTACGAGAACACCTTGACCTATTTTAAATTAGTCGCCCATCGTCAACACGGCTTTGCCAAAGTAGCTTATCGTGCAAAAACGCTAGCGAGCAGCTGCGCCATCCGAAATGATAACAAAATATTAGATTTGCAATTTTTTGCTAATAAAACACATTTTTAAGTGTCGTTAATTAATAAATTAAACAATGACATGGGTGTTTAATTATAGCTGGCGGAGCGAAGTGGGATGTTATTAATAATCGAACCGAATCTCTGGATCCGAGTCACTGTAGGACGTTTTAGTCATTTTGCTGGCAACACCGACGGACGGCAAGGTGATACTGCGAAAAACAAGATTTGGAATTTTCATGTTTTCAATGTTTTTTTGGGATTGCTTTTAACCTCCTTTTGGACTTTACAGCATAACTGGACTTTTTGGGGCGGCAAAAAACTTAAGGTTCCTCAAGCCGGTAATCGAATATCCTCAGAGGGTTTCAAAAGGGATGGCATCATGAAATCATGTCCCGGTATGACTTCTACTTATGACAACAACCGCCAACGGCCATAACATGTCATCCAAAGCACGGAGGAGCTCCAGATCTCTAAATTCGGCCACTAATCCGTTGACCCGGCATTGCCAAAGTTACTTCACCATCGCGCTTCTCAATACAATATTCCATTTTGTTTAAAGAAACAAAACTATAAGACAGTGTTTCATACCAGATAAGACCCGTGCATAAAACTTTTAATTGCAAATGCGACATCAAAGTTTAGTGTTTCTCCGAACAATCTTACTCTAGCGTGCCAACAATCTTTTAGATCAAAACATTGGATGTTATGTTTCGTTTGCGTTTTTGCATTATCTGTCACTGTAACCTCTAATTATAAGTCCGGCGTCTGGTACGACACGCCCAATGACGTGTGTAGGTCATGGTTGCACAGACGAACCGTATCAGCACAAAATGGGGAGATCCCAGAAGGTAACCTTAATACACCACACTTGAGTAACGCATACAGTCAGGCGCTTCTTTACCATTGGGCACTCTGGACAAGTGCCCTGCAGTCGATGGGGCCCCCTTGTTCCTGCCAGATCACTAACCAATAATCGATATTACCGATAAATATATTTGTTTTGCGAAACAAGAATTACTAACTTATTGACTTTTTTGCTTTTTAATTCAAATAAACCAGGGGCCTAACACTGGCAACTTTATCTGGCTGCATATAAATAAAAATACCAGTTGAATAAATCTAGAGTTTTGCTTATTTACTCCTTTTGCCTGTTTTACTAAAATCTAGCGTAGCATAAGGACCCCGTTATCCGTAAGTGCCCAGGGCCTCCAATAGGTTAAAGACGGCACTGCATAACAGCGCATGTAGACGCTCTCAATTTTTTTTTTTTTTGGAGAGAGTTAGCTGATTGCCTGAGACGACATTTTCAGCACGACCGGTCTTTCTTGTTGGCGGCGACTAACTTTAAATGTTCCTCAAGCCGTGTGAAACGAAGCACCGTCAGAGGTTTTCTAGAGGGAATTGCATCACGCACTGGTGCAAAGTCGAAGTCAAAGTCAAAGTCAAATAAGTTTTTTTTATTCAAATAAACTTTAGAAAAGTGAATTTGAATCGTCCAAACATTTTTTTACCACTACCCATTCAGGACGTCTATTTTTTAACTGTGGCAAAGAATATATACACTACCGCGAAAAGAAGCGACACTTAAGCATGTGTGCTCGTAAAATCGCTCGCAGCTATGTGTGGGTGTCTGGATCGGCGCAGGGGCCTTGCGCGGCGCGCGGGTCGTAGAGTGGCGGTCTGGAGACCGCCTCGGCCGAGGGCTGCGTCGAGCGAGCGAGCGTCTGTGTGTGACTCTGTATTGCGCACCGCACGCACAGACTGACTATATTATCAACCCTAGCGTTTACACGTTCCGGTCAAGGTCACCAGCGCTCGAGCTCTCACGTACACGGAGTGTCACTGGTGTGACTGTGGAGAAGAATGGGCGCAAGAAACTCCACAGCTTTAATATAAGTAACGACATTTACAAAATTATATTATGTGCGTGTTCCCGTTCCCTACTAGATTCTCCGAGGGGATCGGATCGGGAGCGGAACAACTCAAAGGCGCCTCTGAAGGCTAGGACCTCGGCTCGGGCTAACCGGGTCTTGGGGATGGGGAGAAGCACCCAGCTTCATGTCTGTAGCACGTGTCAACTGGGTCGTTGTATCCTTATTCTACAAGTACGGTGTCTCGGGCCTAAGCGAGTGTGTTTTAAATAATAAATAAATAAATAAATTTATTTTATTTGTTCTCTCACATAGAATCTTACAATGTATGACATAAACTAAAATCTATTACAATTTTTTTTTTTTTTCTATGCGAGAGACTGGCGTCCGTACTAGGAATCCCTGTGTTACAGATCACCAGTCTCTCCACATCCGAACCGATGAATACATTCAGCTTATTCAGTAAGATGACAAATACAAGAAAGGTTTTAAACTACGTATAAGAAATTTTTGTGTGTTTGAGTGCGTCGGGGCATGTGCATCTCTCGGTGTGTGTGTGTGTGTGTGTGTGTGTGTGTGTGTGTGTGTGTGTGTGTGTGTGTGTGTGTGTGTGTGTGTGCGTTAGTGCGTATGTGTGGGTATGCGTGATTTTTATGTAAGAACTGTTAACAACTCTTCAGTTGCGTTGTAGTCCAGTGATTTTAGCCATGAAGTAGTATTATTTTACAATAACACACACATTCTTAAAATTTTTAAATATACACACACATTCACTATATCCACATTTATGCAACGCGTAACAGAAGTGTGGTCAAAATGAAAAGATCCAAAGTGTATCCCATCTAGATCTTGTATGCAGAGTTACTAAGTCATGATTAATAACTTTAATGTGTTATGCAATTTATAATTTAATATTTCTATTGTGACGTCACTTCAAAATAAACAAGTCTCAGCCCTAGCGGTTTAGTAACCTCTGTGTATTAACATTTATGATCACTGCTGCTTGCTTATGCGCCTCATCACTTTACTAATATAAATATTTCATTAACCATTGCATGACAAATTAAAGTTAATATAATTATTCATATCATTTAAGACATAATTGTCTAACAACACATACAAGTTCTAGGTGGCATAAACTTTGGATCGTTTCATTTTGACCACACCTTTTTATACACTTTATACACTAAAGTGTATTCTACAACGTGTAACAAAAAGGTGTGTATGTAAAATGTGTAGTGGCATTTAGAAGATCGCGCGGGGAGACATTCTCATCATCATCATCATCATCAGCTCATTTTATGTTCTCACAGACACGGAATCTCGGAACAGTCCAAGCGCAGCTGTTGCGAGATTTTGTGTCCGTGAGAGGTTGTCTATGTGTGCGTTGCTCAAGCGCGTCTGTAGTATGAAACTGACCTTCTGCAATCTTCTTGTTTTGTGGAATCAGCGTCTTTTTTTTATGTAGGTATGTATGTAGGTTTATCTGGATTTTCGATTCGTATTTACGATGTTGATGTTAATATTAAAACTGAAAGAGTTATTATGCTTAAGGTACCTCGGGGGATACAGAAGGTTTGGATTGAGCATTACTTTGAACTAGTTTTGTAAGTGTTTTTTTTTATCCTTGCCTTGATCTCACCTGATGTTAAGTGATGATAAGGCCATTTGGTGGGTGGAGGTATCGAATAAATGATTTTTTAATTTCTATTTTTAGTCACATTTTAAATTACAATTTCTTTCATAATAATTGTGGAGTTAATTTAATTAATTAATTATTAATTTAGTTAATTTAGTTAACTACACTCGGGAGCAATGAATCCGGGTCACTTAAAGAAACCTATAAATCTCGGAAACTAAAAATGCTAGCTTAATGAAATAAATTGTGTTTAATAATAAACAATTAAATACTCCTTAAAAGCAATAAAATTTATGAGTCACATTTATTTACAAAATATTACATAAAGAAAAGAAAATGCTGATCTCGCCTTAAAATAAAATAGGAAACATGACATTTTCACATTTTTATTACAGCTTGAATAATAAATATTGAACACTATCAACATGGTTTATAAACCCACTTAAATGACAGATTAGAAACAAAAGCAAAAACAAATGCAGTCATTTCGTAGTTCTATCTTCGAAAGTCTCCCTTTTTCAAATTTGATTTTTTTATGACATAACTTTACAATAACTAAGAAGGTTTATTACTTTCATTTAAGGAGTATTCATTTGTCTATTAAACACAATTTATTTCATTAAGCTAGCATTCTTAGTTTCCGAGATTTATAGGTTTGCTCTCGAGTGTAATTATTCTCTTTGCAGTGTTTGCATCAGTATGTCAAATGTTTTTTTTCCCTTTCGTTAATGGATTCGCGCGATAGCACATCCAGCTAGTGTCAAAGTAATCTTTCTTATAAGTAATACATAAATGAACAATATTTCCTTTCTGTATGATGATGATGAATGATAATACAAATGAGAAGTGAGAAATGATACTCCTTTTTTTCATCGAACTGTTTACCCATTGCCCATGCGCCCTCCCTCGCAGTTCGAAATATCGTACTAGTATAACGCCAATAAAAAAATACAGTCCACTATATATTACAGCATCGCCCGCGCCACCAATATTCGACATAACACAAATTTTAGAAAATAAAACAAAACCGCAGACATGACTCTTCGCTCTCCCTCCAAGAAGCGTGTCAAATGTTTCGCATAACCAACATCCAGGTGCAAAGCAGTAACAAACATGGAAACGACATGGAAACATCAGCCTGATCCGTCCACGTAATAGGCTATTATTGATTAGAATGACATATTTACATAAAAATTACGCCATCTCCAAGTTCTAACCGCAATGCCCTGCTTGAGGTCCGTAACTGGTAGGGTTGCCATTAGTGATAACAATAAATCGGAATAAAGAAGCGAAAACCCGGGATCGCATGGTGTAAGACAATTATTTTAAGGAGAGTAAAAAACGAGCGAGCCTTACAGTAGTCGCATATGATGTGTAACATTTGACATCTCACCTTAGTAATAAGCAATTTTAACATTTTTTTTTTTTTTTTTTCATTTTTTGATGGCTTTGTGCGATTAGCACATTTAGCCAGTGTCAAAGTAATTTTTCTAACAAGTAATACATAAATTAGCAATATTTCTTTTCTGTTTGATGATAATGAATGATAATAGAAATGAGAAATGATATACCACCCAACCCCTCGAGTATCTCAGTAAAGATGTGGGGCTTTACTAAGTCCTCGGGCGGACTTCTTGAGAGAATTTGAAAAGTGACGTTGCACTGTTTTGTTTCATTTGCCAACACTCATGCACACTCACGAACACTTAACGGTTAATAATCCACCATTATTTCACATTAATATTCGACATAACACAAATTTTAGAAAATAAAACAAAACCGCAGACATGACTCTTCACTTTCCCGCCAAGAAGTCAATTTTAACATTATATTCTGAAAAAAATGGGTCCGGTATTACATCATTTTATAACTACTAGTGGTCGCCCAGTGTGGTCCAAATTCGACCGTAATTTTATTAAGGCTGCACGGATTGTATCCTAAGCAATGAAAAATTAAAAAGATAGAATGTGAGTTTGGATTGGCATTGACAAATGTCGGCCCCATTAAAGACAAACAATACGTGTGTGTCAAATACATGGTGGGGTGTGTATGTGTGGGCATGGTATGTTGTTTTTGTTGATTTAATGTATTTTTAATGCATAATTTAAAAAAAAAAACATTCGGATAACCTTCTCTGTATAAACTATAAGTGTGCGAAATTTCATACTTCTCCGTCCGCGCAATTTTCGTAAAAACGTAAGGGATTAAATTGTTATGTAAATGAAAAAAACACTAAAAGTACCAAGTAAATTATATATATTTTTTTATTATATCATATACGAAATACGTATACAATGTGAGGTAATGCCTATTTTTTTAGCCAGAATTCTATCTATCTACCTTTTGAAAAAAGACAGTGTTGAAAAAAATCCACGAGCGGGATTTTAACCCGCACCCTATGACATGCCGGATCAGGTGCACTACCAACTATGCTATCGTGGCTCAATCCAACTCGCCGAAATTAATCAACACTATCTCTGTTTATATACTATATATATACTATACTATATACTCTGTAGGCCAAAGGAGTCCTATTCAATGTCGACAACTACGTCATCAACTCGATGAGGAGCTCGATGGTCTTTGAGTGCTGAGGTTAAGCAACTTTTGCAAAGGCCGGTCATCGGATGGGTGATCAAAACTTTATCATCTTGAGATCAAAACATTATCACGTAAAACCGTTGGTCCCGGCTGCATTAGCAGTCGTTAACAACCACCAATCCGCACTGGGCCCGCGTGCCGGTTTATGGCCCGTTCTCACTATCCATCCATAGGGAAGGCTCGTGCCCCAGCAGTGGGGACATATAAATGAGCTGATGATGATGATGATGACGTCATCAACATCCGATCTTAATATTTTTACAAATATTGAAAGATCAATTAGGAAATAGGCAAAAATATAGCTATATTTTTGATTATTTACATATAATTTACGCAAATATTGTTGTGAACAAATTACAAATTGAAAAAAGACAAAGTGTTGAAAAAAACATCTTTATCTACCTTACCAATTAAATAGACAATTACATTATTTAATTATATCCTCGTTATATAACAATTATAATATTTTAAAACAGTAATTTTGAGTCAGAAAACCTATCAACTGTTTTTACTACAAAACATTAACTAATTTTAAAATCCATTAATAGTAACCCAATATTCGGACACTCCCCGGACGCTTAAACTAGGCCCATACATATCCGAGGAATCCTGAAAAGCTGGCAGCCCTACTAACAAGGAGTATTAACGCTTTTACGATTCCATATTTATATTCAAACAACATCATAAACTACAACGCACTGCCATAAAAACCGCATCTGTCTGTGCGTATGTCTGCGAGTGCGACCCTATTCGTTTCCCGCTCCCCTAACTGACAGACACCTGTCAAATTTGAATTTTGATTTCGTTTGGCATACCGAAAGGGTGCCATAGGATTTCTTGGCGGGAAAGTGAAGAGTCATGTCTGCGGTTTTGTTTTATTTTCTAAAATTTGTGTTATGTCGAATATTAATGTAAAATAATGGTGGATTATTAACTGTTAAGTGTTCGTGAGTGTGCATGAGTGTTGGCAAATGAAACAAAACAGTGCAACGGCACTTTTCAAATTCTCTCAAGAAGTCCGCCCGAGGACTAAGTAAAGCCCTACATCTTTACTGGGATACTCGTGGGGTTGGGGGGTATATCATTTCTCACTTCTCATTAACTATTATCATTAATCATCATCATACAACAAGGAAATATTGTTTACTAGCTGTGCCCTGCGTTTTCACCCGCGTTAATTAGCGACTGTTCCACACCTATTAGTCATAGCGTGATGTAATATAGCCTATAGCCTTCCTCAATAAATGGACTATTCAACACAAAAAGAATTTTTCAATTCGAACCAGTAGTTCCTGAGATTAGCGCGTTCAAACAAACAAACAAACAAACAAACAAACTCTTCAGCTTTATAATATTAAGTATAGATTTATGTATTACTTGTAAGAAAAAATACTTTGACACTGGCTAAACGTGCTAATCGCACAAAGCCATCAACTAAAGGAAAAAAAAGGGTGCCATAGACAATATATCCTAATGATTTCAAGGTTATCTGTGGTCTGGACATTTGTTTGTAGCGTTAGAGTCGTATGCTATACAGGATGTTTGGTCATACCAGTACCTTCCCGAACATGGGAGATAAGGTCTCGTGCATAGATCCCGTAAAATTGTGAACATGCCTAAAAAGCACTACATGACCGAGATATTAAGGTTGTTTGTTACAAAGGAAAATTGCAAAGGGACAACCCTAGGTCCAGCTGAGACATTGTCCTTGGTCGTCAGCTTAAAAGACAGATGTCAGGGTTGAACAAAACTAATAAAATAAATTTTAGTGTTTAAAGTAAATCTACGTAAATATGGTTCGGATATCATCACTGGGTTATATTTACCGATTGCATGGCTATGTATACTATACTCTTATTACCAAACATCATGTATACTCGATGTTAGTAATCCCTTTGGGTTAGAATTTAATGAGAATTTACAGGTTAGGTAGAAAGGGTGCCAGAGATGAAAAGAATCTAATCATTTCAAGGTTATCCGTGGCACTGACATTTGGTTGTAACATGCGCGTTTGAGTCGTATGCGGCTGAATGATAGCAATCCCTTAGGATTAGAATTTGATGAGAATATGCATGTTTGGTACGTGTATTTAAATCCCTAGGGTGCTTATAAATAAGGTTAGGTTACATTTTTTGTGGCTTGTGCCTAACACTTGGAACTGTAACCTTCTTGCATGGAAAAGCAATATTGGTCAATCAACAACATATAGCTAAGGGTATTGTGATATTTGGCTAAAATTTTGACAACGCAGCTAAGTTTTTATAGCGTTCTCTTTTTTCTCTCGGTTTAACCGCCTCTGTGGTCTAGTGGTTAAGAGCACCGGTTTAGACTCAGAGGTCCCGAGTTCGATTGCCAGCGGGGTACATGTTTATGTACTCGGCTTGGTTGGTGGTAGGACGTATTTGTCCGCCTTGGTTAGCTACCACCATCTTATCTAAATATGTCGCAATGAGCACTTAAAAAATAAAATGTACTATAGCGTCCCCCTATCCATCTCCCTATCCATCCATAGGGAAGGCTCGTGCCCCAGCAGTGGGGACATAAATGAGCTGATGATGATGATGACTATAGCGTTGTGTTATCAAATTTGTGGTATTTCATCTGTAAGGATGAATAACCATTGGATAAACGGCACTGCTGCCGCTAAAAAGCAGTGAAAAAAATCAGTGCTTACGTCAGCCTTCCCGGTAGCATAATGGTCAGTGCAGCCGCCCGGATTGCTGAAGACCCAAGTTCAATTTCTGGCTGGGTCGGGTAGGCATTTAATTTTTACACTATTTTTTTATATTTAAATATGTCGCCATAACACCAATGTTTATAGCATTGTTGTGTTCCTTCAGCTTAGAGATAAGATAGCCAGTGCCTCAGTAGTTGAGGATCCCGGGTGAAGTGCGCTTCTATCATCGCCCTTTATCATCACTTAACATCAGGTGAGATGAAGACACTGTGCTTACTCCTATGACATTTAAAAGAAAACTAAATGAATGCGCATTAATAAATGTTTTCAAGGGTGTCGGGCCGATTGGCAAAGAGTCCACCAACGTTGGCAAAGTTGGCAAAGTTGGCGAAGTTAGCGAAGTTGGCAGGCATTGAAATAAAAAAAATACTTCGGACATAAGTTATTTGACAGTCAGACCACATTGCCGGCATTCGGCGAATAGTCGCGACGTCGCTACATATAGTTACCGTGGTTCTTTGAAGAAATTCGTCTAAAATGCTATTGAAATTATAACGCATTATTTACGTTGGCGTGCTCCAAATAATTCGCCGGCAACGTAGTCAGACACAATAAGGGTTGCCAACCGTACTCTAAAATAGAGTATTGTACTCTATATCATGTAGGCGTACTCTATAATCTATAACATTAATAGAGTATGCTAAAAATACTCTTTTTTACACAATGTTTCAATGTTTCTTTTTTACACAATGTCAATGAGGAGCTCGATGGCGCAGCGGTTAACGCGCCCGGTCTGCGAGTGCTGAGGCTAAGCAACTTTTGCAAAGGCCGGTCATCGGATGGGTGACCAAAAACTTATCATCTCGAGCTCCTCCGTGCTTCGGAAGGCACGTTAAGCCGTTGGTCCCGGCTGCATTAGCAGTCGTAACAACCACCAATCCGCACTGGGCCCGCGTGGTGGTTCATGGGCCGTTCTCCCTATCCATCCATAGGGAAGGCTTGTGCCCCAGCAGTGGGGACATAAATGAGCTGATGATGGTGATGATGATGACACAATGTTTATTAAGCTAGTGCCAGTTATGTTATATTATGTATACCCATTATCAGAACTAAAAAAGTCCAAAAGAGCTCTTGATTTATATAAATTTAGAGTTAGAATGTTTGGACTCATGCAATTCTTTTAAAAACCATGAAAAATTGTTATGTGCTGCAAAATGTACAAAAAATACCTTTTTAAAAATGTAAAATAAATGACAGGTACTCTTTTTTTAAATTCGTACTCTTTATTTACCTCCTTTGAAATCAGATATACTCTATTTCTTCTCATAAAAGTTGGCAACCCTAGACACAATTGTCTGTAAAAAACGTGTAGTTACTCAAAATAAAATAAGTAACTTAAATAATCAATTTCCAATCTAAACTGCTTACAATCGGTTTTAACCACACCTCACCAGTCGATTCCAGCTATACAACGTGTTACAGAAAGGTGTGGTCAAAATGAAAAGATCCAAAGCGTATCCGATCTAGATCTTGTATGCAGAGTTACTAAGACATGGTTATTAAGTTTAATTTGTTTAATTAAAAGGATTGGACAACAAGTCCTCATGTTCTGTCATATTACATACTTTAGACGCTAGAATTAGCCACCATCGATGTACCTATCGTTATTTAGGGTAATTTAACTGCAGTCGTGTAGACAGATATACCTAATTGACTTATTTTTTGTGCAGATATTGTTATTGATTTGCCCGTAATAACATAATTATAATATAATTGGACATCATCATCATCATCATCATCATCATCGTCATCATCATCATCATCAGCTCATTTTATGCCCCACTGCTGGGGCACGACCGTTCCCTATGGTTGGCAAGGGAGAACGGGCCGTAAACCACCACGCGGGCCCAGTGCGTTGCACGTCGAAAGCAAGGAAGACTTCGAGATAATAAATTGTTGGTCATCCGTTCAACGACTGGCATTTACGAAAGTTGTTTAACGGGCGCGTTAAATAAATAAAATACATTTATTTCGACCACTTTGGATCGTACAGGCAATTCATTATTCAAAAATAGGTATTAAAATACAAAATCAAATTTAAATAAAATAATTAGAAAAATTAGAAAAAATAAGTTAACCATAGCGGTATCGATCTCCTCAAAAATCGAGATATCAAAGTCAAAAATTGTGCAATAAAAAATACCTTTTAGTAAGTAATTTAACATATAAAGCGTGTTTTTTTTGCAAATCCCAAATGTGGGGTCCCACGAATTGATCTAACGGTCCTTTTTAATCTTTTTTGTAGGTAATATAAGATGTCCATGAATAATGCGCTTATCTCTCATGTCATGCACAATAGTCATTCGTCACTAGGCGAACAAAGCGTTTGTTCCCGGTTCGATTCTCCGTTGAGCTACCGTGCCGTGGTGGTAACTTTGGGGTGCCTTTTTAATACCTGTTTTGTTTGTTATGAGGACTTCTGTTTATTATTTTATAATTTCTATTATAAAATATATTCTATGTTAGAATCTATTTATTTGCATCGATGTCATGTATGTAAGTAAGAGTAATTATAAATTCTACAACATTTAGAGAATCAAATTAAAATTAGACTGAACATTAGGAGGACTTAAAATATTCGACACGGAGATCCATACCTCGGTAGCTTAGTAAGAAGAGTAGTCACCCGGATAGAAAAAGGTCGGTTCGAGTCCTATGTGCAGCAAACCTCATATTTTCAAGTGCTACTCAGTTTTGATATAACATTTAAATGCAAAATTACTTTTTAAGTATATCGGTCATAGTTAAGTATTACGTGGCCACCGAGGCGGTACTTAGTAAGATAATGAGAAATAATAAATTGATCCACAAAAAAATAGTAGGCTAGCACCTAAAATGGTAAGTTAGCATCTAAATAGTAGTTTAGGTGCTAACTTTGTATTTTTAGGTGCTAACTTAGTATTTTTGTGGATTAGGTTAGGTTAGTTTGGTGATCGATTAAATACAACCCTAAGATAATTACTTATTTAACCTAACTTTTGTTTTCTTAGGAAGTCCTTTATGGATACCGGGAGCAGCACGGTTATGCAGCGGCTCTCCCGTCCCGATTTCCCAGGGCAAAAACCTGCTGGGCGAGACGGAGGGGCATAGCCACTTAATCCTGGGGGCATCGCAACCCATTGAGCAAAATATATTTTACTAGCGGCCCGCCCCGACTTCGCACGGGTGTACCTACTTTTATTTTTAACATTTTTTTTAATATAGCCTTCCTCAATAAATGGACTATTCAACACAAAAATAATTTTTCAATTCGACCCAGTACCTAGTTCCTGAGTTTAGCGCGTTCAACCAAACAAACAAACTCTTCAGCTTTATAATATTAGTATGATTTAATACCCAATTTAGCCCTCTTTTTTAAAGTGGAAAACTCTTCGTCCGAGTACCATCGCGCTCGGGGAGGCGCGGATATTTCGCCTGTGTGATGTGCCCGTCTCCCTGCCCGGGCCCAAGGGCCTCGAATGGGATTCGGGAGAAGGGGCCTACCCACTTACAACCACTGTCCATCCCATTCACGTGCCACTAAGATGGCTGGAGCACCGGTTTTGCAATCATCAGTAATTTGTAAAATGAAAAAGTGTTGAAAAAATTCCACGAACGCTATTCGAACCCGCCTATGACATGCCAGGGTCAGGTGCACTACCACTACTACTATGCTATCGTGGCGCAATCCAACTCGCCGAAATTAATCAACACTATCTACTCTTACTCTGTAAGCCAAAGGAGCCCTATTCAATGTCGACAACTACAAATCAAATTGTTTCAAACTGTAATTTGTTCGCAACAAAATTTGCGCAAAATTATATGTAAATAATCATAATCATCAGTAACTTAGACCTGCCCAATCACAGATCACCTTTTTAAAAGTACGTACAGACGTGTGCTATTTTATGATAGCGAGTGTACAGTCACGAGCATTAACATGTAAGCAAACGGAATAAGAGTCAAAACTATTCAAAAGTGTATACAATAATAAATTATAATAATGAGGAGGAGGAGGTTCCTCACTCTGCAGCCCTGACCACCGGTAGCTTGGGCCCTGCCCCGCTACTGGTGGTACTCTAGGACTAGGTTTTTATAATGTTTTATTGTTTTTATATTAAAATATTGTAAAAATCTAGTTTTAAGAAAGAAAATAAATAAAAGAGATAATAATAATAATAATAATAAATGTTTTCCACACTCACACCAATTATCTAGCCCCAAGAAAAGCTTCCTTAAGAAACTCGTTATATGGTTAACTAGACAACGGATAAACATACTTAATATACTTAAATACATATTTATTACACATAGGAAACACCCAGACCCGAAACAAATTAGAAAAACAGGTATTTCTAAATTGATCCGATCGGGGATCGAACCCGGGACCTCAGAGATGGCGACACCATGAAAACCGGTGTGCAAGCCACTCGACCAAGGAGGTCATCAAACATACATACATGTTAATACTTGTGACTGTACCTACTTACCCTGAAACAATGTGAAATCGAACCAAGCTTCAATTTCATCACTCACATTTACATACAGCATGCAGAATTTCGTGTTACAAAATGCTATAAACACACTAGTACATGGCGACCTAAAACATGAACATATCTCCAATTAAGCCATTATTCCTATTGCCCGGTTACCACACATGCCTGCGACATGCCAACGTTTACTATTTGACTAGTCTATGTCACAAAATAAGGAGATTACAGAAGGCAAGCTTCATAGAAACGCGCTCGAACATCGAACACATAGGCAACTCTCAGGGGCACGGAATCTCACAACAGTTCTTTCTCACAACGAGCAGGCGGGTCACCTGGTGGAAAGTAATCACCGCCGCCCATGGACACCCGCAAAACCAGAGGAATCGCAGATGCGTTGCCGGCCTTGAGGAAGGAGTTGGATCTTGAGGAGGGAGTAGGGATTGTTGGGGGTAGGGGAGAGAGATGGGCCTCCGGTACTTTCACTTACCGGACGGAACATAACAGCAACGAGTGCCATTGTTTCACGCCGATATTCTGTGAGAGGGTGGTATTACGCCGGGCGAGCCGACCCATTGCGTGCCGAGTCCATTTATTAAGGAAGGCTTCGCTAATTAACGCGGGTGAAACCGCACGGCACAGCTAGTTTTTTATATAAAATAAACTTACCCTGTTATAGAAAAAAATACTTCTACGAATTAACTTACACGGAGTTTAGAAGAAAGGGGAACCCTTTACAGGGTTCGTGGTACAATAAAATAAGTACGCGAGTAAAACTTTAGAAAACAATAAGTATAATATTACGAATGTGCCACCTCTCCATCTCCATCATTGAAGAAAAAATGTTACTTATTAAAAAAAAAACTGGACCCGTTATCCAAAGGTCGTAGGTTCGATACTCGAGCTTCCTGAGGCTGGTCGATTATCTAGTAAAATTTTATCTTGTAACTGTATATAGCATTGTAAATTGAAAATAATAAAAATATTCATCATTAAAATCAAGTCTTAACTACAATGGTTGCTCATCAACTTAATCACCGAAACTTTTGAGCTTTGAAACATTTTGTCTTTACCTTAGGTACTTTAATATAGTATCAAATTACAAAAACACAAATGTTGAAAAATTTTCATAAACGCCAGTAAGCTGTCCCAATTCCCGATTCCGAGAGTTCACTGTGACGCGTCGACATTTGGCTAAGTTCGTGCCAACAATAGGAGTATGCGGCGATTTATAGCTATGGGGAGTCGCGGCGCAACCCCGGCCCGTACTTATGGGATGACATCGAAAGAGTTGTGGGGATACGACAAGTATTGTAACAGCTGTAAAGGAAAAACTATTGAGAATTAATTGTGTAGAGATTAACTCAATATTTCTCGTTTCTTCTATTTTTTTTTACTTATAATATGTTAAGATGTTTACGACTCGATTCGATGCAATTTCATTTGTCTGCTACCTTCATTAGTTAATTACTATTATCATTGTGTTTAAAATGAACCTTAAAGATAGGACGAGAATCATTACTTTGCCGTACCTCACTTTTATACTAGCACGGAAAGTAAAGGTCTTTTTTGTTTTACATTAGTATGAAATTGAAGTCTTTGACCATAATTGTCAAATAGTATGCACAATAAATATATTTGTATTTGTATTTATATTTCTTGTTTCAATTTTATTTACTTGGAACAACAAACAATTACAAAATGTGTCTTTTACAACCAAAAATATCGAGCCTTACTAATTTTGAAACCGAAGAAACTCGTTTTAATTGAACCACTATGCTACTATTTACAACTGTAAATCACCACTTAAATTCTAGGGCTATACCTATGAAACTGTTGATAGTTCTATTAATTACACAATTTCAATACTAGAAATAAGACAAAACTTGTAATGCCACTGTTCAGGTTACAAAAGGTTCTTGGTTCTTTCTTGGGGCAAGGTATACACTATTACAATAAAATACACTATTACAATAAAATACCAAGTACTGTACTAGATTTACCTTTAGATAAGTTTAAAAAACATGTGAAATCTTTATTACTCATAAAAGGTTATTATACAGTCAAAGAATATTTAGATGATAAAACAGCCTGGTTATAATAAAAACAACATTATACTCTAGAATCATCATAATAAAATTAATTTATATAATTTGTATACTGATATGATAGCCTTTATCAACAGTGTCCTACAGATAACAAACAGCGTTGCGTTAAATAGATCACTAAGTTTTTTTTTATTTAGAGTATCTTGAGTGTGTCATGCTCTCTTTACTGTCTCTACGGTGGTGGCGTGTGCGTCGGGTCGTTACGTTCCCTAAAATATGGTTGAGCGAAGCGATGGCTGATTCATATGTCATACTCGTGAACGGGTGCCGCCTGTGGAGGCTGGTCTGCTCACGCTTACTTATCTTATTTTTAGTATTTTTCAATATAATTTGACTTTGTTTTTCTTAAACAATTTTTGACTTCTACGATAGTACTGTAGTGGTACTGTATGACATTGTGGAAATTGTAACTTTTACCTGATGTAAATTTGTTAGCGTAGATTTTTTATTTTGTGTTTATTTTTTTTTTACATGTTGTGGTTGTCTTCTATATTTTTGTGTTTATTGTAATGGAAAGTGTCCTGCTATGATAGGGCATTTTCCAATATTTTTGACGCTGTAAGGGAGAAAAGAGCTGGACACTTGCTGAGTTTCTTGCCGGTTCTTCTCAGTACAAGATCTCCCGCCCAGAGTAGACTTACGAACCGATGGCATAGTGACATTCATAAGAGCTACTTGTAGCCTAAACTGAATAAATGATTTTGAATTTTGAATTTTGAATTTTGAATTGCTCAAATTTATTGAATAAAAATGAGATGCTGTTCGTTGTTGGGCGGCTGCATCGAATTTTTTAATTTTTTTTTAATTTTCCCGGAAAAATTTGATTCGGAAAGGATTTTTGTGTGAACTCAAGTCCCATAACTTACGATTTAAAGGATGGATATGCAAATTCTTTTTTGTGTTGACGGTCATAGGAAAAACCAAAAATTATCAGCAAAACAATCGGGAAAATAAGAAATATTACGCAAAACTAACTGTAGAGAGTGCTAAGACTCCACTATTTTGTACAACGTCTATCGGGCAGCTAGGCTTTAATAAAATAAAAAAAGGTTTTCATCACTCATAAAATCTCAAGAATCAAGATGTTTTAATTTTTTTTTTGCATATCACAACGAACGCGCAGGGCGTTTTCTCCAACTAAAAAGAGTGTGCGTTTATTATCTTACACGTTGTGAACCTACTTCTGTCGATTATGCAGCAAAAACCTTAAAAAAGTAAAGCTCTTTCTATCAAATTTTCTATAAAAAGTATTTGCAGTAACTCTGTCGTATCCACAACAATCTTTAGCCGCTGAAAAATGAGTCGCGACCTGCCACAGAAGCGGTATAATAACAGCGATGCGAGATGCTAAAGTTCATCGCACCGCGCTCGTATTCCGGCACAGATTCAATATTAGCAGTCCATTGGCATTACGGAATGTGTCTGAAACTTTTCCTTTTCTTATTTATGTTTATGGCACAGTTACAGACAACCACAGACAACAGAACAGATAGAAAACATAAAAAAATAAGTTATTTAAAGCGGGTTCAAATCCCACTCGAGGAATTTTTCAACACTGTCTTTTTTTTAAATATCAAATAACAATAAATGATTGATATGTAGATTTTGAAGACAGATTGATTGATATGTGAATTTTGATACAGGGTTTATTTAATGGCTTGGTGCAGTTTGTTGATTTAACTATTGTCAAGTAAAATGATACTTATTGTAAAATATTTTCTTGTTTTATAATCCACTATTTCCTCATATTAATACTCGACAAAACATAAATTTTAGAAAAGAAAGCAACTGTAACTTAGTTTCACGCCAAGCACGTTGTCTTAAAGTTGTGACTAAGCAAACTAATCCTCTTTTGGTCACATTCTAGAAGAAACTCTTTTCGAAGAACACTTGGTTCTATTTTCAAATTTAAAGACTTGAGAACTTTGAGAATTATGGATATTTAAACTGATTTTTAATAAAAAGATAATTACATAGGTATTTACCTATTTAAAATTTCCAAAGATTTTATTATTTTATGTAGATTTCAAATGATTAATTATTGCAAAAATGTTTCATTCACGCAAAATGTATTGCAAGCAAAGGTGTAGTTGACTGGTTACTCAATATAGGTAGCTCCTGTCAAAACAGTATTTCTGAAATTGTATCCGAATAGCGAACTATGACGTGTCTGTTATATTAAAATACTCACTTCTAAGTAAAAGACGATGTAGGTAATCAATGTAAATTTTAATAAACCGTTTTACAAAGCAAGAGAAAAACACAATCGTCCGTTAGCTGGCTACCGATTGCCACCTTTTCTTTCTTTTTTTTCTTCCTGTCAATTTCTTTTTTTTTTAATGTTGCCATACCTTGTTTTTAATATTTGTGCTTATACTAAAACTTATTTAATACCTATTAAACTCTGATTAATTGTAACAAAATAAATTATGATATATAATTAATGCTAACAGACGGCCGTCCTGGTTATGGAATGTCCCTATTCCATTCCGGCCATTCGAGTAACTTGTGTGTCTCTAAACAATTTTATCGAATCATAGCTTTTTTCTTCTACAATATTTTTTGTCTACACAGTTACAATCTTGTAATACATGTCATAATCAAGTAATGAAATATTAAAGATTAATTATTAAATATTAATTTATACATATATTGAATAATAGTAGTTACTTATTCAATTCATTTTAACAAGCGGACCTAGGTACTTCCTAATCTACTCACATTTAAATAATATTAGATTATACTTATATTATTTATATGTGTATATGAATTTGATGTAGATAATCATAGTTTTCACTCGCGTCTGCTTGCACCACTGCCGTTTGTAACAGCCTGTTCAGTTTTTGAGAGACCTGTAAAATATAAAATATTTTAGTGAATACAATGTAGTTTCTTTTTGTACCTTATATTTCTTAACATTATATTATAATTAAATTATTATCTTATTTATATATATTTTCATATGTATATTTACACCTTAATAAAAAGTGTTTAATATAACAATATAATATATCCTTCATGTGCATGGTGTGTGAATACTGAATAGAATATCACTTATATGCAAGGTGAGCACTACAGTGAGTAGCATGTTTCACATAATAAAAGGAGGGGTGATAACCTCATCAACCATAATAATTCACAAATAAGAAAAGTGATCACTACACTATGTAGTATATTTCACATATGAGTAGAGTGAGCACCACATTACGTGGTATATTTCACACATAGTTTAGGTGAGCACTACATTACGCAGCATATTTCACACAAAGTGTAGATGAGCATTAATATTTCATTCGTAAGTTGAGTGAGCACTACATTGTGTAGCATATTTCACATGTTAGAGAGTGAGCACTACATTACGTAGCATATTTCACATTTTATTACTAAAGCATTTTTATACATCATAACTGGTTTCTCAATGTCTTTTTTTTATTATTACTATTTAGCATTATAGTTTGTTATAAAATACAACACTCACTTCAGTTTATTCTCTTTAAGGGCACAGACATTAAATCTTTAGCTAGTGGCAGCAACCAGGCTGGCTCTTAACCTGTAACAGTTGCTTCTGGGATCGGGACTTTCTAAATTCGTACCAGGGAATTATAGTAAATTTAGGGATACTAGGTCAGGAAGTAAAATTAGTAGAGGAAAATAGCAAACCTAATTATTGTCTGTCTGTGTACACTCGTCACTGGAGTCATCTGTATTTATATTCTCATCCGTGTCATTTTTATCTGATTGAAAAGTAATCCATTTTTTTAATGAATCAGCGGGATATACGCTTTTATATCTTCGCTTAGAAAGTCCATCTATACTTGACACTTCATACCGATCGTTATCTAGTACAGCGCTTACTTTAAGCGGACCTCTAAACTTAGGACATAACTTTTTACTTTTACCATTTGCCGGGGCGTGATAGTTTGGGATCATCACAAGATCACCCAATGCAAAGAATTTAGTAGGTGCCTTTTTATTATCATAGTGCTGTTTCATAATACGTTGATTTTCTTTGGTGTTTTGTTCGACCAAATCACGAATTTGATCTCTTGTTAGGTCTAATACATCACTGCTACTTTCTGATTGGTTGTTATCATTACTGACTTGATCAGCCGTATCTTGAATGGAATTAAGGATAGGTCCCTCACTTGGATTTATTGTATTTCGTCCAAAAACAACTTCTGATGGGGTTTTGCCAGTACTCCTGTTCAGAGTATTGTTAAGACTCCACTGAACTTTGTTAATGTGAGTATCCCATTCCCGTTCATCCAAACCATGATTTGACGCTGCCAATGATTCTAAAATTGTACGATTATATCTCTCGATTTGTCCGTTGGCGCGAGGTGTGGAAACCGCATTTAAAATGTGTTTCACACCGATAGATTTAACGTAATTTTTAAATGTTGTTGATGTGAAGCTAGTCCCTCTATCAGAAATTATCACTTTTGGACTGCCTATAACGCTAAAAATATCTGCTAATATTTTTATCGTGGTTTTACTCTTTAAGTCTTTAACCGCCTTAACAAATATAAATTTACTAAAACCGTCTATGATCCCTAAAATATATGAATGGCCAAGTTTACTTCTAACGAACGGCCCAAGGTGGTCCATGTGTAGTGTGTGAAATGGGACATTTCCTTTCGGTATAGGATGCAAATATCCACTACTTTTATTGGTTGAAGCCTTATTATATTGACAGTTTAGACAGGCTGCAACGTACTTGCGCACAAAACGATTCATTTTGGGAAACCAATAGTCCTGCTTAATTTTAGTTAAAGTTTTATCGACAGAGAAGTGACCTGCTTCATCGTGGTTAAGTTGACAAATTCGCCACCTAGCATTATTTGGTACTACCCATTTCAACTGGTCGCCAATTTTTCTGTAGATTTTTTCATCCTTTAATACGTAATTTTCTATTATATCTTTAATGTCTTTACTGTCGCTATCTAAAATTGATTTCACTAGTTTTAATTTGGGATCTGTCATTTGAACTGACTGTAACCATTCTACAGTAGTTGCAATATTCATAATTTCGAAAACGTTCACATCGTCAATATCATTATTTATGTTTGTATTAGGAATAGGGTTCCGACTTAGAGCATCCACATGACGCATACTTTCACCTGGTCTGTACTCGATACTAAAATTATATTCTTGAAGCAGAAGCCACCATCTCGCTATCCGGGGGATTAAATCCCGTTTGGTTAAAGTTGTTCTCAAAGCGTTACAGTCGGTATACACTTTAAATGGGATTCCAATTAGATACGTACGAAACTTTTTTAAAGACAAAACAACAGCGAGTGTCTCTAACTCGTACGAGTGGAGATGCTCCTCATCTTTCGTTGTTTGTTTGCTAAAATATGCAACTGGTCTGAGTGGATCCTTCTCATTCGGCTTCTGTAATATTATACCGCCTACGCCTAGTTTACTGGCGTCACAGTGTACTTCTGTTGCATATGTTGGGTTATATAACGCTAGTATCGGTCTTTCTACGAGTTTAGTTTTAATTATATGAAAAGCAGCGTCCTGTTCTGATCCCCATTTCCAAGGGATATTTGACTTTGTAAGCATCGTCAGTGGTTTCGCAATATTCGCAAAGCCAGGAACAAATCGCCGAAAGAAACTGGCCAGCCCTACAAATTGCCTTACCTGGTGTACATTTGTAGGGGCAGGAAATGATGCTACAGCTTCAGTTTTCTTAGTTCCTGGTCGCAATCCTGTGCTAGAAACCTCAAATCCCAAGTAGTCTAACTCTCTTTTAAAAAAATAGCACTTTGTTATGTTTAGTGTAAGACCAGCGTTACGTAATGATGTAAGAATTTTGCGAAGTTTACCTAACCCTTCATCAATAGTAGCTGACGGAGAAAGCAGATCATCCATGTAAGGGATAGCCAGGTCATATCTGTCTTTACCTAATGCCTTATTGATCATATGCTGGAATACAGCGGGGGCATTAACTAAGCCGAAGGGCATACGAGTATATTCGTAATGCCCGTCGGGTGTTACAAATGCTGTAAGGTGCCTAGACCCCTCGGCCATCGGAATTTGGTAGTAGCCTGATTTGAGATCAAGACTAGTGAAGTAGAGCATACCACTAAGACGGTCAAGTTGATCGTCTATGACGGGCATAGGAAATGAATCTTTTACAGTTTTTTTATTCAAAGCCCGATAGTCGACACATAAGCGATGTTCTCCGTTCTTCTTTTTGACTAATACTATCGGGCTTGCATAACACGAATTGGACTCCTGAATTATATTCGTATCTAACAACTCATTTATGATGTCACGCACAACTATTCTTTCACTGTAAGGTAATCGATAAGGTTTATAGGATACTGGTATATCGTCTTGTAATTGTATGTGCATTTCCGTTATATTAGTTAAACCTAATTCATTCAAATCTAAAGCGAAACAGTCTCGAAATTCGTTAAGTAAAGTCAGAAGGTTCTGTTCTTGTATCTGTGTTAAGTTACTACCTATATTTAACATATCTAAAGTTAACTTAGTATTATTATTAGGAATTTTAGTACAGTCGGTTAGTGTAACACTGTTTACCTGAAATTCAGCAGGAGGGCGTGACGTTAATGAATCAGCCTGCAGGGGCAATAGAGAGGCTCGAACTAAGAGCTTATTCTTTGCAAGGGAAACACTTTTATTATTAAGACTTATAACGGGTATAGCGCCTCTGCTTTCTTCAATGTAATATATACCAGGCATAGTCATAATTTCTTCATCATTTTTGAAAGAAACACTTCCAGTCAAGTAGATGTATCCAGTGTAATCTGTATCACAGCGTACTGTAACGGTTTGCATACCTTCTATAATCACGTCATCCAAAATGAACAGCTTTATTTTGTCAACTATTGATTTATCCGAGTAAATTACCAAGTTAGAGTTGGTTTTAAAGACAACAACGTCTGACATCTCTGTAACATTTTGCCCTACAAGCACATCCGTATTCAAAAATTCATCTGGTACTACATAAGCTTCAACTTTAGCACTAACGAAATCTATATTCATGTCAATTTGAACTTTCCCTATTGGTGTTAATGCGCCAAATGCAAAACCTTTTATTACTGGCAAATTCTCGTAACTTAACGATAAATTTAAATTATCAGCCACGCTCCGTTTTAGCACTGTACATTGACTCCCAAAATCAACAAATGCCGTTTTTGTTTTGTCATTAAGTTTGATATCTTTGTAATATATATTATTACCAGGTTCTTTTTGAGCCACAATTTGCTGTACCTTATTTATAATATTGTTATCAGTGTTGGAAATATTTTTCTTATTTTCTGTAACACCCTGTCTACAATATTCGGTTAGATGCCCTAAACGGCTACACCTAGTGCATTTTTGTGCTTCTTTGCGACACTTAGGTGCTGTGTGCCCTGGTTCGGCGCAGTTGTAACATACACGAGATGTCGCAATAAAGTTTCTATTATTATTGTTGTTTTCGTTGTTTTTTGAAGAATGGGGGTATGTTTTTAAAGATGAATTTGGCTTTCTAGTATCTTTGTTAGTACTGCTTTTAACAGTAATACTCCGCAAATATTTGAGTAGTTTGTCAGGCGTTTTAAAGTTAGCTCCCTGAGCATTCAATTTTATGTTGTGATCAAAAATTCCATGTATTATGCAATCAACTGCATCTTTTCGTTTTATGTTACAGTGACTTACTAGTTTTGATTTGTCATAGAAGTACTCTTCAAGAGTTTCCTCTCTTCGACTCCTTCGTGACAGCATCTCGGTTAATCTATCTGCATAATTACGGTCATCTGGAAAATGCCGTAGTAATTGCTTCTGCCATTTTCTCCATGACAGATTTACAGAGGATAAGCCTTCATACCATCGACGTGCCAAACCAGTTAGTTTTGGTAATGAATGAAAAATCGTTTGCTTATCACTCCATCGATATATAGCTGCAGTTTCGTTGACTTTTTTGAGCCAAGACTTAGTAGACTGACTTTTTTGACTGGGATCAAAAACAGGAATAACGTCGTGAGCGCCAACGAATGTATTCCGACCATGATTACTGATCGCATCGATGAAACGGTCCATTATGTTTGTCTTGCCGTGACTATGACGATACTGTCGCTGTCGGGTACGACGTTTAGATCTTGAACGTCTCGATCTTGATCGAGAGCGATCTGCAGCTAATAATGAGATGTCGGAATTCTTGGTTGGCCTTGATGACACAGTGCTACTAGAACTGTCATTGCGTGATTTGCTTGTGCTAAGGCTTGAGGACTTATATGATTGGTGGCGATTTCTACGCAAGTTGTTCGGGCGCTTAGTGCGCGAACGGTTTCGGGACAGGCGTTTGTTTTTACGACGTTCCCGTTGCGAAGAACCACTTCTAAATCTACGCCTCATTTTCCGTTCACGTGATGCACATCTAGATCTCGATCGCCCCCTTGGTTCCCGTGACTGGTATCGTCGTCGTTTAGCGCTTGGTGAAACTGTTCTACTAACCCTGTTTCTTTTCCGAGCATCATTTGAAAGTGGAGTATATGCACTACAGTCAGAGTCTGGCATTTTTAAGTCAGTGTCTTAAGCTAAGGTAGTTTTATATAGGATGTTAAGGGACAATAGTTACATTATTCATAAGTATTGAAGTTAGTTTATCGGTATTATCACACAAAGAACGACATCAAATTAATGGAAAATCATCCTAGTACTGATAAAACAATATGTAGTTGAAACTTAGTTTATTTATTCAATAAAGATATTTTCAATGTATCTCATGCTAGCTTTTGTTCGCATGGGCTACACGACTTGTATTTATTCGTAGTAAAATTATGATGATGATGAACATGATAAAGCTTTTTTTTTTTTTAAACCCATCCATACGAGCTGGAGTTAGTTAGGTTTCTAACACCAAACAACGTAATAAAGATCACACTGTTTAAGTAATTGTAGTTGTAAAATAAAACAAGATAAAGTAAGTTAAATGAAATAAAAATATTCAATGTATTTAATAGATTATTTAATAGAGTAAAAATAAAGAAGAAGTGACTAAGTCGCTTCGTAAAATCACTTTTGTTTCACTAATTAGTACTACATACCTTCACTTTTAAAAATTCTTAATTGATACCTGTTTTCTGTGTATTTTGTTTATAACAATAACAGTATGATGCATCAAACATTTCATACCTTTAATGAACAGGGGTCGAACCTAGCTGATGAATCTGATGATACAAATCATAGTAGTATTGATTTTGTAGGTATTAAATACCATCACTTAGAGTAGAAAATTATTCCCATATTATATTATACAACAAAACTAAATGTTTAATTAGAAATCAATGTTCATTATTTTTAACTATCATTGTAAATAGCAATAATTAATAGATGCTATTTGTATTTGTTTCTTCAAAATATTAAATATCATACTATGCCTTTATAATTATTATGCTCACATAAATTACATTTAACACAATTACAAGTAAAATTATTCTACAATAATAGATATTTTATATGCTAATTAGTCTGAGCAGGTACTTCTTGTTTTATAGTAGTAAGTAAATTCATAGTTAATATGTTTTAGACATTGTTTTTGATTAGAGAATATTTAAAAGGCATGTTTGTAGTTCTTGTTTATTATCTTTGTTTATTTGACGGTAACCCTGATCCTGAATCCACAGTCACGGGCCCGATATCAAACAAAACAATGTTTAAATGAACATGAGCACCTGCAATCTTGACACGGATGCCAACATAGCATGTATTTAAGTATGTTTATCCATAAATTCGTTACTGTTCTACGGAACTGAGATTAATATATTTCAGTACCAATGTTATTTTCGGCAGCTATGCATTAATATAATTGTCAACGAATACTAAGTGACCAAACACTAAGAACACAATATGAGCTAATTGTAATAAAAACATACCTGTAGGTGTTTGTCTTATCCCACTTCTGAATTATTAAAATACTCACTTCTAAGTAAAAGACGATGTAGGTAATCAATGTAAATTTTAATAAACCGTTTTACAAAGCAAGAGAAAAACACAATCGTCCGTTAGCTGGCTACCGATTGCCACCTTTTCTTTCTTTTTTTTCTTCCTGTCAATTTCTTTTTTTTTTAATGTTGCCATACCTTGTTTTTAATATTTGTGCTTATACTAAAACTTATTTAATACCTATTAAACTCTGATTAATTGTAACAAAATAAATTATGATATATAATTAATGCTAACAGTTATGTTCCAACAATTGAGTATTAGTTACCACCTTTCATCATCATCATCAGCTCATTTTATGTCCCCACTGCTGGGGCACGAGCCTAAACTAAAAATATAGAGCCTATGGATGGATAGGGAGAACGGGCCATTAACCACCACGCGGGCCCAGTGCGTATTGGTGGTTGTTAACGACTGCATGCTAATGCAGCCGGGACCAACGGCTTTACGTGCCTTCCAAAGCACGGAGGAGCTCGAAATGATAAATTTTTGGCCACCCATCCGATGACCGGCCTTTGCGAAAGTTGCTTAACCTCAGCACTCGCAGGGCGCGTTAACCACTGCGCCACCAAGCTCCTCCGTGCCACCTTTAATATTAGATAAGTTTGTGTTTAAAACAATTAACGGTTAATGTTTTAAAGAACTTACGTAAATCATTTGTACTTTTACCTCACGTACTAATAAACACAGGAATAAGCTTTGAATAGTCTCTGATTTGAAATGAAGTTGACATGTTTAAATACAACAAAACACGGAATATTTTAATTTTTTATATCTTAGTTTAAGCATCTTCATCTCACCTGATGTTAGGTGATGATAAGAACGAAGGTGGAAGAGCGCTTCACCCTAAATCCTCATCTACTGAGGCACTGGCTATCTTATCTCTAGCTGCCGGGGTCCGGGTGTAGAAAAGGGGGCCCCAAAAAATAACACAATTTTTTTCACGAAATGAAGAAAATCACAGCTTTCAAAAAAAGATAGTAATTTTTTTAATTATTTAAAAAAAAAATTTGGAGCCTTCGCTACGTGTAGGTCACAAGACTAACCTCACCTAACCTAGTTGTCCCCGGCGCCACTACATAGTTACAAAATTTTCTCTCCATAGCTCCATACAAAATCATCTAAAAATAAAACTTTACAAGTCCTAGCTCCATACAAAACTTGATCAAAAAATCGACTATGTCTCGGACCCCCTTTGCTACACCCTAACCGCTGCCGGAGCACAACAATGCTACAAACATTTATGTACTTTGTTTGAGAAATGCTATTAATCTTGTCAACATCTCTATTTTACTAGCGGTCACTCGGCTAAAATCTTAAATGCCAATTTATAGCTTCGTCCAATTCTCCTTGGAGTGACTCCTTTCACACTATTACCATAATTCCGCTCCAATCCTATACAGCGTCCATTAATTAACCGGCCAAGTTTAAAATCGCAAATTGCCTAATAATTACTATAGGTATTGTGCGCTAGGAAAATTACATGTGATCGTGGGAACAATTCGCCATAATAAAAATGTCACTGCAATCCGTTGGCTAAAGAATGCGCTTGTGGCAACACTGGCTTGTTTACAACTTTATGTTGATGTTGGTAAGGTTGTGTTTTGTATGGCACACGGATGGCATTGTGTGGTAATGGTAAGTGAAGGCATTGCGGATTTAATGTGGTCCATCATTATCATTATCGATGAGATACGCACTGATTTGGTGACGACGCGGTTGGTGTATGGCACTTGTGTGTAAAGGCGATTTTGCTTGGGTGTTAAAAAAAATATTAATAAATTGTTATTTTTTCTGACTTGTCCCTTTCTGTGCTTTAGTAGACATGTTCAGTTTATTATACTTCTGTGCGTGGTGTTATACTGGGTGGTGACTACAATTATCATATTGTTTTCTAAAGTTTACGCAAACACTACACATTTAAATGAAACAACTTTAACAGATCTGCTCGCGTTTATTTTACACATTACTTTTTAATGTTTATCCTGACGTTTCGAACCCTTTGCAGGGTCCGTGGTCACTGGGAGACTGAGGTGTTGGTCGTCTCATAATTAGTTAGTAGCTTGTGTATCCTCATTTAAATTTAATCAGGTGCGTTCCGTTTTACGCAGAAAGAGCTTACAGTATCTTTTGGTCTGGCAGTATGGTGTTGGTGCTGGGATTTAATATTTTGTATGATGGGATCCCAGGCTGGTGGTAGATTCCAACCATCTTCTCTATTAAAATTAGGATGTTTTTTAATTTCAATAGCCTCGCGTATCATCCTAGGGATGAATCGTTGTTCTCTAGCGAGTATTTGTGGTTTATCAAATCTGATGTAATGATTGGGCCCCTCTAGGGCATGTTCAAAGTCAGAAATCAGTTGCTGACCCCCATTAAAATCAGTTGCTGACCTCCATTAAAAATCAGTTGCTGACGCCCATTAAAAATCAGTTGCTGATGCTCATTAAAAATCAGTTGCTGACGCCCATTAAAAATCAGTTGCTTACGCCCATTAAAAATCAGTTGCTGACGCCCATTAAAAATCAGTTGCTGACGCCCATTAAAAATCAGTTGCTGACGCCCATTAAAAATCAGTTGCTGACGCCCATTAAAAATCAGTTGCTAACGCCCATTAAAAATTAGTTGCTGACCCTCATTAAAAAGTTTCCATCACTGGTATCTCTTAAGGATGAAATCAGCACGCACGGAGAGAGCTGTAAGGCTAGATTACAAAAGCACCCGAATAGACTTCCGGGGCAGCTTACTATCCCGGAAACCATCCATCGGCTCAAAAAGCGGCGGGATATCTTTGACCAAAATAGTCAGCGCGAGGATTAAGACTGACATTTACAGAAAAGGGCTGACTCCGGTGGGAGTAGCGTCCTACATGTTAAAGAGATATCACATCTGCTTTTAGTCAGAGAGACTGATCGCATGATATAAATCACATAAAAAAAACTGGTATCTCTTCTGCGCCACAAATTTTTTTTTTTCAATAATATCCATAACAATATAGCACTTAAATGTTCAAATAATTTTTAACGCAAATTTTGTTGCGAACAAATTATATAAACAATTTTTTCAACATTTGTGTTTTTATAATATTGCACTTTTTGTCCTTTTGCCGACAGAGACACCGATGATGCCGTCAAACTTATAAGGCTCTTCCAATTATAAGTTTAATAACCTTAAAGTTAGTTTGACGATTTGATTCTGTCTCCGTTTCCTGTGTCAATTGCCTTTTTTTTAATACAAAACTAGCATTAACCATTTGATTTATTGCACAAGACGTCCTCGGATCTCGTAAATTGATCAATTACGTGAAAATTGCCCAATTTTTGTAGCCATACACCAACAAGCAGGTAACTACGTAATTTTAAATAGTTGCAGCAAATTTCAAAAATTTTTTTTTTGTATGGCAACAACGGGAAGGTCGCCTTTAAAAAGTTTAACTGTAATTTTCTATTACAATGGTGTGTATCCTTAATTAACTTTGCTATGTTTCGTAATTTTTACTGAAGTTATTCTTTGTTGGACGAACGAAACGAGCAACGAACCAAATTTTGCGGTGTGTTTAATGTTTTTTCCAACTAAGTATATCATGTTAAACATTTTGAAAAATGTAGGTAGGTACTATAATAACCGGGGGTTATTATCAGTGGTCGGAGTAGGTATATTGATTTTAGATACTTGCGTCATGATATCATAACATGGACATGCATTTCTTCCGGAATGTACCGGAGTTTCCAAAAATTTGGTAAATAGAGTAATAAAATAAAAAACCATATGTAAGCAAACAAAATTGTTTATTGTTAATACAAATAATCATTATTACAGTTTTATTAAAAATAATTATTTTTAATCCTCATCGGTTACAAGTTCTACATTTTGATTTTCTGTCTCTATACAATTAAAATAAATAACTATAATTTTTTCAATATTTTCTAATTTTAAGCTATTTCTTTTAACATCTAAGATCCATTTGTAAGTGGAAAATGATCGTTCAACATCTGTAGATGTCAATGGAGCGAATTTGAAATAAAGTTTCTGATTATTTGCTACGCTTTTTTCAATACTCTCGCTGTATTCTCTAATTGTATCTAAATCTGGATTTCGTTCCATAACTAATTCTATTTTATTTTTTATATTCTCATTATTGCACTCGTTAAGCGTAGCCCTTACTTGATCAAATACTAAAAGTGAATCAGCTAGAGATAAATTTTGTTTTTGTAACTCTTTTAGGGCTAGTAGTATAATAGAGTAATTTTCTTCAATATATTTTAAATCATTTTCTAAATTTTGTTTTTCCAAAATGTTTTTTGCGTTTCGTATGGCTATAGCATCAGAACTGCTCAAGCAGGATAAAACTTCTTTTATTTTATCTAAATGTTGAGCGTAGTAAGATGCTGCCTGTAACCAAGTACCCCATCTGGTAATGACTGGTTGCGGAGGCAACGGTAAGTCAGGATATTTTTCTTTTAAAATGTTTACCCTACTAGGAGCCTTTAAAAATACTTTTTTAACATTTGATATAAGAATATCAACATCGTTGTATTCTGACCTTATCTGCTCACTTACACGATGAAGAGCGTGCGCCAAACATGTCACATGCTTCATTTCAGGTAAGTAATGTTTTAAATTTCGCCCTGCAGATAGCATGTACGCTACACTGTCAGTGCAAAGCATTAAAATATTGTCAACTTTCGCTTCAAAAGTGTTTTGCCATAAATTTTCTAGACATTGCAGTACAAATTGTGTTATTGTTTGTCCATTTACTGCTGTTAGCATTTTACAAGCAATCAAATAAGGCCGGCCTGCACTATTACTAGGATGCAATGGTTTTATTAGGAAATTGACTATGTATCGACCAAAAATGTCTGTTGTCTCATCCAGCGATATCCATAGTTTCTCATTTTTATTAGTTTCATAAATCGAATTGATTTTATTCCTATAAAACTTCTCCAAATAAACTTTTCGTAACTGTGATTCGTCAACCACTTTACGATTGGTACAAACGCAACAACAAGTACTGCACATATATTTCTGAAAAAACTCTTTGAACGCTGGATTTTTCATTTGCGACCAAGGAATATTGCATAGAATCAGGAACTTAATGAGGTCGAAGTAAAATTCCTCTTGCGGTCTCTTAAATTTTCCTTGATGTACAGCGCCTTCAATGTGTTTGGTAATGTTGCCTCTATTCACAGCTTTCAAATGACTTTCACACTTTGTACAGTATATAGTGCCACTAGCGTTATCGTAAAGTAGCTCAGGATAGTGCAATAACCACTTTTGCACTGTTTCAGCCTTGACCTTTGCCATATTTATTTATATCTCACCTAAAACAATGATTTAAATTTACAATATATACATACACAACTGTAAAGTCGATAATGAAATTCTGTTTCATATAAAGTGTTTTTTTTAACTGAAGCGGTGATAGCCCTGCGGTGTGCGTACCGGACTCTCATGCGCTGTGATGATTGCTATAAAGTGATTTTTTTAACTGTTTCCAAGTTCTAAAACCTTCTTAAATAGTGAAAATAATTAAAACTTACCCGTACAAAAACAACTTCAAATGGGCCCAATCCAAGAGTAATAAATCGATGTCCGTAGTTATAAGCCAAATTCGTCGTTTTAAGTAGATTTCAGAAGACAGTAAACAAGCCAGGGTCAAGTCAAGATATTCACAACACATAAAATAAGCGCACTCCACGAACCGAAATAAGTGAGTGAGCCACTTGGTCTGGATGTCGGTGCGAGCGCATTGTTTTCGAACAAACAGTCAATGAGTCATCCTGGATACTTGATTCTAATTGGTCAGATGCGTTGAGCATAGAGATAAGAGGACAAAAGACCCTGTTTGCCGGATGTCGTGTGTTGAAATGAATATTATTATTATATCATTTTATACATGCTTAGGCTTTTACTCCAACACTTTTACTACAACAAGGTTTTTACACACCAGTCATTTTTTACTATTAAATTCTGGTCATCTACGCCACTAGCAGCATAGCGTTGAGAGTATTGATACATTTTTAACTAGTTTCATGTAATAATTTCGATGTTTCGGTATTTTTATCATAATAATCCGGAAACTCGGAGGAGTATCCATATTAACATATACGTTTGATGTCAGTGACCTTAATTCAATATACCTACTCCGACCACTGGTTATTATAGTACAAAACGAATGTAACTTTGAATTAATCTATTATCAAATCGTATTAGTTTACAATTCTTGGCGGGCTGACACCGAAACAATCCACAGATCTTCATTTGTTTCCTTCTTGATTTATTATCTTCTTATTTTCAAATTTAGAACACGTCGTGTGCCCGGAGCAAGTAGTCCCGATCACTACAATACTTCTTTAAACTTTGGTGTTTAATTATAAATAACTAGCTGACCCGGCGGACTTCGTACCGCTTTGACAGTTTCCATCATTGAGTTAAATATATATGAATGGTTTCCATAACAACAAAACAAACAAATCATTTTGTATTGGAAAATTAAATTGTAGTTTTTAGTTTTTTTTTATATAGCCTATGTTACTCAGCGCTAATGTAGCATTGTAATGGTGAAATATTTTTTTAAATCGGTCCAGTAGTTTTTGAGTTTATTCGTTGCAAACATACATACATACATACATACATACATACATACATACATACATACATACATACATACATACATACATACAAAAATACAAAGGTTTCCTCTTTATAATGTTAGTAATATAGAAAAGATTTAATGGTATGCCTGTCAAAACTATTTTTAGTGTTTTATTTATGTTCCTATAATCTTGTAACTTTTATACCTTACCTTTAAATTCTCTAAGTACTTAACCTTTATTCTAAATTAACTTTGCCCGATGTTCATTGATGATAAAGTGATAAAGCACTTTACCAAGATTCCTGAACTACTGGGGAACTACCGCCAATTCTAACTGTTGGAACACAAAAAAATATATTATGGCGCCATATTTAGAAAAGTAGCTAGCCTGGCATACCTTCAAACAAGCGCTACCACCAACCAAAGCGGCGACAGGGTTCCTTACAACTTTCTTATCTCTTACAGCTCCTGGCTTCCCATACTGACCTATTTGAACTGCTCACCCAGCATACAAAATATTTACCCCAAAACAAAGAAAATGCTTTGTCATGATAACGCAAAACAGAAACGTTTATGAAAAGCTTCGGTACAACGAAATCAATCATATTTACTCTCTGGTCTCTGTCATGTGAAAAAAACGTTTGAAATCCGATTTCAGCATAGGACAAAAGCGATTTTTTAAAATAATGGTCGTCGCCCCGAGCCAACAGATGCGAGGGTGATTTATAGTCGGGCTTTTTAATGGATTTCCAAAAGATATTTTCGATTTTTTTTTTGCTTTCGCATTAAAACATCAAAACATATGTGGGATTCTTGTGTCATACTGTCACTGTCATTACTGGGAATGTTAGTTGGTGCAATTGGTTTTGATACTTTAAAATTAGTATTGACGCAAACAACTTGTTTACGATTTAGCAAACAAACAAATAAAAATTAAAAAAATAAACATTAGAGATAACCATTTCTTTATAAAAGTGAAGGGTTATATATCAATTTATATGATGCGATCCGATCTGTGCTAACAAAGTGATCCCATACAATAATGTTGCAATATGATATAATTAGAGCAACAATTTGTTGAGGAATTGAATTTCTGTGTTAAAAACTATGAAAATGTATTATGTACTTAATTGGAAAAATAAAAAAAATACTAATTATATTGTCATGTGCCCTGCGGTTTCACCCGCGTTAATTAGCAACTGTTCCACTCCTATTAGTCATAGCGTGATGTAATATAGCCTATAGCCTTCCTCAATAAATGGACTAATCAACACAAAAAGAATTTTTAAATTCGAACCAGTAGTTCCTGAGATTAGCGCGTTCAAACAAACAAACAAACAAACAAACAAACAAACAAACAAACAAACAAACAAACAAACAAACAAACAAACAAACAAACTCTTCAGCTTTATAATATTAGTATAGATTAAAACGTTCAGTTTTGTATGTGTATTTATCTTAGTTTTTTCTTATTTTTTTACATAAAAACGACCCAAATTGTATTACTGTCCAGTCTCTAAAACGATGCTCTAAAGCTGCTACGCTTTGATTTTAACATCACTACTTTTATTTCATAAAGTATCAAATAAATTGCGCCAATTGATCAAAGCTTGTGTAAAGTTTTTTTGTAGACGCGATAATTTTTGTAACAGCTTTTTAACGTACTTTTCGGACATCAATTAAAAATTCGTAACTATTTGGAAAAGTAGATGATTTATATTAACTTTGTTTAGAGAGGGGTCAACGAATATGAGATATAAAACTTAAACGAGTATGACGTCCTACATAGTCTCATTAGAAGGGAAACGATAAATTGAGAGGGAGTGACAGTGATAAGTTTTTAAAATATACTCGTTTCAATTTATTACTCAAACAAAATTGTTTTTTTTAGAAAGTTTATATTTAGTGAAAGAAAGAGAAGTTACAAGTCAATCTTTTAAATGTTTACGCGAATACTGCACATTCAAATCAAGTGTTGGTCTTCTTGGCGGGAAAGTGTAGGAAGAGGCATGTCTGCGGTTTTGTTTTATTATCTAAAATTTGTGTTATGTCGAATATTAATGTGAAATATTGGTGGATTATTAACCGTTAAGTGTTCGTGAGTGTGCATGTGTGTTGGCAAATGAAACAAAACAGTGCAACGGCACTTTTCAAATTCTCTCAAGAAGTCCGCCCGAGGACTTATAAAGCCCCACATCTTTATTGAGATACTCGAGGGGTTGGGGGTATATCATTTCTTACTTCTCATTTCTTTTATCATTTATCATCATCATACCGGAAAGAAATATTGTTTATTTATGTATTACTTGTAAGAAACTACTTTGACACTGGCTAAATGTGCTAATCGCACGATGCCATCAACTAAGGCAAATGCGAGTAGATTTCCATAAAGTATTTTATTTAAAAACCTATCCTGATAAAGTTGATGCTTTCGATTAATTAAAACCCATCTTTTCAACAGTTTTCTTAGACAGCATTACGTTAGACCAAAACGGGTTGGTAACGTAGACACATAGATAATATGAAGTGTGGTGTATGTCCCACTTTAGCTTATTTAAAACAATTTGAAAAAAGATAAAGTGTTGAAATATTCCACCCGCACCCCATGACATTTACCACAGTTTAAAAAGATGACAACCTCCGTAGTCGAGTGGCTTGCACGCCGGACTTTGGGCGGCGCTAACTCTGAGGTCCCGGGTTCGATTCCCGGTTGGGTCAATGTCGAAAACGAACTTTTCGATATTGTGTCGGGTCAAGGTGGTTGTGGTACCGTCGTTGTTTCCGATTTCCATAAAACGAGTGCTTTAACTACTTACCTTGGGATCAGAACAATGTAGGTATGTGATGTGATGTTGTCTAATATAAAAAAAAAGTTATTAATGAATACATCGAGGAGCTCGATAGCGCAGTGGTTAAGCAACTTTCGCAAAGGCCCGTCATTGGATGGGTGACCAACAATTTATCATCTCGTGCTCCTCCGTGTCTCGGAAGGCACGTAAAGCCGTTGGTCTCGGCTGCATTAGCAGTCGTTAACAACCACCAACCCGCAGTGGGCCCGCGTGGTGGTTTACGGCCCGTGCTCCCTATCCATCCATGGGGAAGGCTCGGGTCCCAGCAGTGGAGACATAAAATGAGCTGATGATGATGATGATGATGAATGAATACCACCAAAGAGTTTGCTTTACACGAACTTATAAATGAATAGTTTGTAGTCAGTGCATGTAAGTCATGTACAGTATTTATCTTTTAATTAGCCTTAATTGATAAAAATAAATGCCGGCATTTGGAGTGCGAACGTTTTTAGAAAATTTAATGATTAGACGCACATTTGTGTTGCTCACAAAATTTGTTAATTAATTGAAATACTTGTTATCGCTAAGGTAAATAACATTTTTAAACTCTATCCATTTCAGTAAAATAAAGATGTTGAAAAGCATTTTTGATCCCTTTAAGCAAATGCGGAAAGTTATGCGGAACTAGAATTAATTGTAAGTACAATATATTCGCCAGCCTTCCAAAATCAAAAACTATTTTTTTATAAGAAATGCCACGCACGATAATATTCATCATCATCATCATCATCATCAGCCTATAAACGTCCCACTGCTGGGCACAGGCCTCCCACATGATCAGTAGCACGTGGGGATATTGGGCCATAACCCACCACGCTGGCCCAATGCGGGTTGGTGGGTTTTAACGACTGCCTTCTTACGACAAAAACCGGGACCAACGGCTTAATGTGCCTTCCGAAGCACACCCATCAGGTCACCCATCAGGCGACCCGGCATTGCGAAAGTTGCTTAGCGGGCAAGATCGCAAGCCGAACGCGCTAGCCGCTGCGCCATCGAGCTCCTCGATAATATTGCATACCCGTAATGGGTAATTTTTACTGTTACGTAACTTACATACTTATGTTTTGTACCAAGATAATGTATTATAAGTATTCTATTCTAAAAAAATAACGCGATAAAGCAAAGCTTTAGTTTTAATTTTATTTCTTCAAATGTAGTTTCTACATAATTTTTATCATTTAATTTAGAATAATTAATCACGTTTACTAGAATAACTAAAACCTCATCTGGATAGAGTCGCAGCGCAGGGAGAATACAACCAACAACAAAAAAAAACAACTCCGGACGTGTTTTTTTTCAACATCCACCCACCTCCATACTTATGTCATTCATGAACATCAGCAATTATATTTTGAGCCTCGACATTTTTACGTTTACGACATACTCGCTTATTCTTGAACTAAACTGAAAGGGTTAGCGAGCTCACTCTATAATGGTTTATAGTTGGAGGCGGTACAAATATGGAATCCATTGAGTTATTTCCGATTCTTCCTTTAGGAAAGAAAGAATGAGGCACATGTGCTGTGAACACGTGCTAAGGACTGAATACTTGCCTTTTCTAATTCAGATTTCGTTTTTTACAATTTTTAGTTTTGAGCCAACGTAAGAGCAATGTGGATAAGACTCTTGTAAATTCTTTTAAATCTATTTATTCTGTCTTTATTTTTCGAAATTGTTGTTTTCGCATCGAGTATCATGACAAATGAAAAATGCATCTGGTAGGTTACCTAAATGGAATCTTTTTTTACTTTTCATTTTTACACTTTTATGAAAAATCAATAGTATTTTTAATTGTATTTTTTTGACAAGAAAGTACAATAAACAACACCCCCAAAATGGCGATATAAAATAAAAAGCAAATTGATCCAACCTTCTTGTATTTATTTTACTGGTGTAAAACTATTTTGCAGTCCAACCATATTCTTGGTGTCTGCTATCTTATCTTTTGGTAATAATTTATTCTTTGGACTCACCAAACGTACAGTCAGAACAAGGAATGTCCCCTCTAGTCCCATCCAATCCAACTTGTCCTAATCACCGACTGTGCACTTGGTAAAAACTCCTTCCTCCTTTTTGTTGCGCACGCGACAGCTGCGCGCGTGCTATACGGTGCGCGTTTGCATGTCCGTTTGTTCGTAGATAAGGACTTCTTGTGATATTATAAGTTAGGATGTTTTTGTTATGACTGTATTTTGTCCTCGCTGACCAACGGTCACTAGTTACTGGCTTAAGTAAGGTTCTTTCAAAACACAAATTGAATTTAAAAATTAAAAACTGTAAATTTTATGGAATTCATACGGCAACAAACTGTATAGTAAGTTTATACTCAAATGTAACTTCATATTTAATAAAATAGTAATAATCAACGCTTACTATTTTGTCATTATTTACTTTTAACGGTTCCCTGTGTGGTGCCTTAGATAAAGAATTGCACCACCCCATTTCTTCCCGTGGGTGTCGTAAAAGTCGACTAACATTTTATTTTTCAATGTCAAAGTTTATATTGCCATCTTGCGAATAACGTCATCGGCGCAGGTGCTTCTTGTTCGGGGTTTGAAAGGCTAAGGGACCAGAGGATGGGCAGCAGCATCTCTCTGAGGTTACCCTCAACCTACTGCGATCGCCAACCCGCGTGCTAAGCGTGGCGATTACGGCAAATACCCCTCATGGAGATCTTTGAGGAAAGCCTTTGTCCAGCAGTGGACGTCTTTTGACTGAAATGATAAAGATGATGATGATGTCCTCCACGACGTATCCACCAATGGCGACACTCTGGTGTCATCTCCTGGCGTGCGCCCTGACGTGACTTGCAAAGCCGAACTTGGTCTTAAAGGTTCGGTTAAAGGTCGCACAGTACTGCTGACCACGGTCATTGTAAGTAAAGTCTTAGGATAGTTTTGGCTGGGTCTTTCGTATTTGACGTTTTGCGTCAGTCTTTCTAAACGCATCGTTTTTTTTTTTTTTTTTTTTTTTCATTTTGTTGATGGCTTCGTGCGATTAGCACATTTAGCCAGTGTCAAAGTAATTTTTCTAACAAGTAATACATAAATAAACAATATTTCTTTTCTGTATGATGATGATGAATGATAATAGAAATGAGAAGTGAGAAATGATATACCACCCAACCCCTCGAGTTTCTCAGTAAAGATGTGGGGTTTTACTGAGTTCTCGGGCGGACTTCTTGAGAGAATTTGAAAAGTGACGTTGCACTGTTTTGTTTCATTTGCCAACACTCATGCACACTCACGAACACTTAACGGTTAATAATCCACCATTATTTCACATTAATATTCGACATAACACAAATTTTAGAAAATAAAACAAAACCGCAGACATGACTCTTCACTTTCCCGCCAAGAAGTCCAAACGCATCGTTTCAAAGTCGTCTACATTTAAAACTATACAACTCATTTGTTGAGACAATACAATAATACTCTTTGAACATTATAAGACTTTACATATTAATATAATGTTAAGACAAAAGTGTTTCATTTCAATGTGAAATTACTAATGAAAAACAGTAACAAAAAACATGATTTTTACTTTTTATTTTTATTATTAAGTGTTAATTGCTACACTTAAGCTGAATTAAATATTTTTATATAAAAATACAGTGAAAAAATTAAACGCCCTCCCGACCCAGCCAGAATTCGAACCTGGGTCTTCCGCAATCCGGGCGGCCGCACTGACCATTATGCTACCGGGAAGGCTGACGTAAGCGCTGAATTTTGTCACTGCTTTTTGATTTTTGAAATGCTTTAGAGCAGGGGTTCCCAACCTTTTTTTGTCTACTGCCCACTTTAAGAATAAATTATTTTTTAACGCCCTCCTTTTTAAACATACTTAAAAACCGCTAAGTACTTATAACTGATTATTGAAACGCAACTTTATAGTATTCGGACAGAGTATCTTTTATTGAAAATAAATCAAACATAATCAATTCTTATATAAAAACTAATGTGAAGGTTGAATCTGATGCTGTTCAATAAGTTTGTTGATATCAGGTTCCAATTTACTCAAAAACAGCCGCAAGTCGCCACGTTCGGTAACACGCAAACGATTTCTCTTTTTAGTAAGCAGCGTTGCCACAGCACTAAATCCACGTTCACACAAATATGACGATGGGAATGCTATCAAGAATCGTTGAACAATTAACCACAATCCAGGGTACAATTGCGGGATCGGTTTTTGTAGCCAAAATTCTTGATATCCATTTTTGAACTTGATTTTTATTTCTTCGTTTGTTGTCAATTCTATAAGTTCTTCTTCCAGCTGAGGTGACATTGCTGTGTTGACATTTGACAACGGATCCAACACCCAGTCTGGTATTTCCAAGTTTAAAATGTCCTGGTATCGTTCGGTGAAGTCAATGTGGAGGTTTTCCAAATGTTGGCAGTAGGCAAACAAGTCGTCGTTACTGCAGGATACTGATAAATTCGGAAAATTGTGAAACTCACGTCTGCCCATATTCTTTTTGTGCAGAAGCAGTTTGGCTGCGAAAGCAGCAACGACATTTTTTGTTTTAATTAAATTTAGTTCATCGCCTTGCAGTTGGAGGTTCATGTCGTTGAACAATTTATACAGGTCTGTCATGTAAGCTATATCATTCTTTGATGTTATGAGCTTGTTGCGCAGTTCTGTATCTTTAGTTTCCAAGAACTCTATCACAGAGTCAAACAGGTTGTAAAATCGAATCAGACAATTGCCTCTTGACAGCCAACGAACAGTATGAAGCAACAAACGGTTGAAATCTTCGTCATTAGTAACACAAAGCTGATGAAATAATCTATCATTCAAAGAGCTGCTACGGATTTTATTGACTGCTTTGATGACATATTGCAGTGATTGAAATAGTCGTTCACTTAAGTTTCTAGCAACCAATTGTTGTCTATGAATAACGCAATGTATAGCAAGGACATCTGGAATTTTATTCTTTAAGTACGCTATGAAGCCTTTATGGCGCCCTGTCATAGCCGGAGCGCCATCCGTAGCAACTGATATAATATTTTTCAAAGGAATCTCTTTCTCTTCACAAAACTTATCCAACGTATTGAATATGGTTTCGCCTTTTGTATCTGTCTCCAAATTTCTGGCAAACAATAGTTCTTCACGTATTTTCTCATCTTTAATAAACCTCACGTAAGATAGCAACAACGCTTAATTAGTTGGTAAAGTGGACTCATCGAGCTGAATTGAGAATTGACTAGTCCTCAGATGATTGCACAATGATTCTTCAATGTTTTTAGCCATTTCATCAATTCGTCTTTGCACAGAATTATTACTCAAAGGAATTTTTCGGATAATATTTGCGGCCGGTTTATGAAGCACAGTAGTTATTACTTCCTTTATTGCTGGCAAAATTAACTCTTCTCCGATGTTGTGTGGTTTTCCTTTTTGAGCAATTAACAAAGAGATATTGTACAAAGCTCGAAGTCCGTCGTCATCTTGCTTAGCAGCCGCCGAAAATAGTTTTGATACACTTGGCTGAGTATTATGCTTTTTCTCTAGGTCTTGAAAATATGCTACATTCTTGTCTTTCTTATCTGGATGCATTTTATTCAAATGATCTTGCAGTCTTGAAGGCTTCATTGCTTCGTTCGATAATGTTTTTAGACATACAAGACACAAAGGCGACGACGGGTTTGTGGGATTTTCAATAAATCCGAATTTAATATATTCCGCAGAGTATTGCTGTCTCTTCTTTTTTACTTCCGACATTGTTTTGTTTTGAGAAATACGTAAGTGTTGAAATCAAGTACTGCTTATCTATTAAGCGCGAAACCACAAATGAAAATAAAATAAATTTACGTCGTTTATATAGGATTGCATAAGCAGCACGCACCAACAGGAATAAGACAAACGTGCATAAACTCGTTTATCTCATTCGACGCCCAATCGTACTCGACAAGCAAGAACAAGTATTATAGAACCAGCCGATTGATACAGGAATGTACAAATCGGATTATTTAACAAAAACTTGTTAAAACATGATTGCCCGCGGTCTATTATATCGAACCGAGTTTGAGCTATATCTTAATTAATATTAGTTGATGTTCACAAGATGTAGTCGAGAGTCGAGAGCTCAGTCGGTGTCTAAGAGTCTTCCTAGCTAGGTAGATAAAATTATAAATCGACCCCAAAGCCCTACACAACGCCCCCTTTTTTTTCTGGGTCTCTTACCGCCCCCCTTTAGGCCTGCAGCGCCCACAAGGGGGCGTTATCGCCCACGTTGGGAAAGACTGCTTTAGAGCGACATAGTGCCATGCGGAAGACCCAGGTTCGATTCCTGGCTGGGTCGGGTATGGGCATTTAATTTTTTCACTGTATTTTTATATAAAAATATTTAAATAACATGATGTTACTTACGCCTTAAATTATAAATGACGTCTCTTCAAATAAAACAACAAAACGTGTTGTAAACGTTCAAAAGATCACAATTGTTTTATAAACTTTTTTAATATCCGTGAACATTGATAGATGGTGGATCGCGCGCCGCCGGGGCAGAGGTCGGCCCGAGCGAGTCACCGATATTCGCGGGTAACTGTACCGGCTAGGGCTGCTAGCCTTACCGATATATAGATAAAGTCAAAGTCAAAGTAAATTTTTTTTATTTATATATTAATACGTGAAGCAAAAACTTTGTACCCGTTTTTACGAAAATTGCGCGGACGGAGGAGTATGAAATTTCGCGCACTTATAGTTTATATAGAGAAGGTTATCCGAATTTTAATATTTTTTTTAAATTATGCATAAAAAATACATTAAATCAACAAAACAACATTACACACACTACCATGTATTTGACACACACGTATTGTTTGTCTTTATTGCGGCCGACATCTGTCAACGCCAATCCAAACTCACATTCTATCTTTTTTAACTTTTCATTGCTTAGGATACAATCCGTGCAGCCTTAATAAAATTACGGTCGAATTTCGACCACTGGACGACACTATTCAAATAAACTTACGAAAAGTGCTTTTGAATCGTCCATACATTTTTTACCTACTACCCATTCAGGACGTCTATTTTTTAGCTGTGGAGAAGAATGGGCGCAAGAAACTCCACAGCTTTAATAGAAGTAACGACATTTACAAAAAAAAAGTATGTCGTTACCAAATCATGCAATATTTGCAATTAAAAACTTTCAAGAGCCCGCCTAAACACAACACAAGCAACAGAATTTTTTTTAAATAAGTAAACAAAGGCGGTATTGTCGCTAAAAGCGATCTCTTCCACACAACCTTTGTGGCATAGGACAAATAAGGAGACAATGAGAGGTATTGTACCGGCAACTAGTAAATTAAAAAAAATTAAATCTATTTACCGATATATAAAATTTACTTCTTCTTTCTACTACTTTCTTCTTCTCGCCAAGCAAGCCACGCAAGCCGCTGGATTCGAGCAGCACAAACCCGGTCGTTATAGAGATCCTTGGGGGAGGCCTTTGTCCAGCAGTGGACGTCTTTTGGCTGAGATGATGATGATATTTATATATTTTAGAATAGCTGACAGCTTACAAATATAAAAATAACAACAAAAATGATAGCTATAAGCTACGACATTTAAAACTTACATAGTAAAACAAAACTAATATAACAATATGAATTTTGAACCATTAACAACGGTAAGCGAAGATTTACCATCATCATCATCATCGCCGCCGCCGGCCAGCTTTCAGTCGCCTTCCTCGTTACCTCCCTTCCATAATTCAGGATATACTTGATTTGTGGCAAGAGGACAGGGCTTAGAACTGCTTGTTTTCTGATAGCTACTCGTACGATCGGGGAAGGAAGGAAGAGGAAGGAGGGAGGCGACCGAACAAACAACGTCTTGTTTGTGGTTTTTTATGTCACCAATTGGAACCACGATTGTAAAACAGAAGTTTATGAGTCGCAACTCATTTTTTAGTAACAAGATACGGATTTTATAACTTATAGAAAGAAGCTCATTTATATTGTGTACATTACAAATGAAATATAATACTATATCATTAATCTAAAATAAAAATGGACTTGAAATAAAGCAATCATCATGCGTCATGGCAATTTTTAAACACAAGTTAAACCAGTTAACCTATGACTGTCCCACGACTGACCAAAGTCCTCGATCATTGAAATCACATAAAAACATACTATTTTTTTTAAATTTTTTTTTTCGTCTTTGACATTATAAAAGTCTCGGCTGTCATTTTGGCAACCCTGAGAACCCCATGTGAAGTGTTATGCAAGTTTCGAATTCCAACTTTGATTTTGACAAGATCTTGTGACTTTGATTGCATATCACCATGAATCATAGATACGGACAGTGGTTACCTTTTCGCGATGTCAGTGTCGCGGGTTCGTGTCCCGGAGCGGTGTTGTGTACGTGTGATGTAAAACAGATATTTTGTATGTGTAGGTAGGTACATAGTTCTCGGTACTGTAGTACTGATCACTCTGTGTAGTACTGATCATGTTGTTTTATTTTAAGGTAGAGACTGACCGGAGCGATTATCGTAACGTAACATAACGTACCATTCGCGGTGAGCATGATACGTCATTGTGACTGACCGATAACAGGGCGGGCAAGCGGCGAGCGGCTCGGCTCACTATACTGACTATGCGAATGCTCGCATCGAACATGGTACGTTACGATGATACGCTTCGGTCAGTCTCCACCATTAGAATTGTGTAGATAATTTAGTCATCTTATATTTAGAGAACTATAAGGTACCTACAAATTGTCACGTCAATATACATGTGAAGTTAAATGTCGTGGCAATTTTCAATATTTTGGTTTATGTTTTTCACTAAATAATACATTTTTCTTTTATTTAAGGTATGATGATATCACCTATAAGTAGGTAAGTATATTTTGTCGTGTACATTTTCCGCGTAACAAAAGAACAAAAAATATAATACATAACAGCCTAGCATTTTTATTTATGCTAGCTATTTTACCTTTGTCAACCGAAATTACCGCAATAACTATACAGTAAAAAAGTAATTTATCAAGTGATACACTATTTTCATCTGTCATTATTTCGAAATACAGACTATATTTCTCCTGTGAAAAAACCGACAAAAGTTTCCAATACAAAATCGTCGCTGAGATCTAGTGGTTATGACCACCGGTTTGGACCAAGAGGTCCCGGGTTCGATTCCCAGCGGGGACTACATGTTTGTGTACTCAGTTTAATTGGTGGTAGGGCTTGTTTGTCGGCCTGGCTAGCTACCACCATCTTATCATCCATAGCTTCAATGTTTGTAGCATTGTTGTGTTCCGGCAGCTAGAGATAAGATAGCCAGTGCCTCAGTAGTTGAGGTTTCGGGTGAAGTGCGCTTCCATCTTTATCCTTATCATCACTTAACATCAGGTGAGCTCAAGGCACTGTGCTTACCCGTAAAATATATTTAAAAAAAAACAATTCTTTAATAATTTAATCAAAAATCAAAAAAGAAACATTCAAAGATTATAAATTAAATTGTCTATACACTCTCAACAAATGGCACTGTTGCCACACATACAGACAGTGCCCGCTTCAAAATATTTTATTGCATTGCAAGTCTGTAACCTTAAAACATTCATCATGACAGACCATTTTAAAAGTTTCATTGTAGCGCATCAAACTAATGCGACGTCAATAGTAGACATAAACAAAACGCAAATGACATCAAAGACCAAAGCCATCAGCATGTTACAAAACGCAACTCTAAAAGGCATACAAAAAAAGATAACTATCTAATCGGAGATTGTTATCTGTCCATCGCATCCCCAGAATGCTCTCAGACAGTCTGTGGGTCAGGTCAAAGTGCGAAACGACTACTTTCTCCAATCCACGGTCCATTACACTATTAGCCCGGATGCCGCATCTGTCTCAGTCAAATTAGCTATAAACACGATTTTTCTACTATTAAAAAACCAACAGCCGATTTCTTTTATAGACGTGAATCATCTACAATGACTAACATTATATCTCACTAAAAGAACATTTATCAACAACTAGTTGTTTAACAACAAAAAAAGACAGTATGTTTGAGTACCATAAATCTTTCCCGAACTCTTTTTCGAATCGCGTAAAACGTAACGTCATGTTCTATAATTGGATCGGAACCTCTACGGTTGCACCAAAACATTACCCCTTTAATTATCAAAAATAAAGAAGTGACATCACCGTCTGTCGCGAATGGCGTCGAGCACATGCTAACCTAAAAATAACTAATAATCTGCCATGTGCACGCCAAAAACCGCCAGAACAGCATACGAGACAAAAAGCTAATGCTCTGATAACCATCGCGGGACCGAGAAAAACTTTGCGAAGACCTTCAAAATTAAAAATAGAAGGGGTTCCGAAAGCTGTTACAACCTCCTTCTAACTGCAACGGAACGCACTGGTGCATAGACAAGGAGGAATTAAAATGGCGGCTACACTGTAAAAAATAAATGAAAAGGGGTAAAGGAGCTGTTCCCCCGAATTCGAATTTCGAAGGGTTAATATGGAACAAAAAGTCTTTTTAAGTTGTTTTCTACCAGGTGTTTTCGAATTCGGAACGTCTTACCGGAAATCTGTGGCGCATGTGTCTGCGCAACCCGTCCGCGGCGGAAACGGCGTCGTGCATCCCTCACCTTCTCTCGCTCTACATTATTAAAAAGCATCCCTCGAGTATCTTATTCTTTGTGATATTGTTTCAAAACTGGAGCTCTTTAGAGTAGCGTTGAGCTTAAACATAATCGAACAACTTATTTGTATAATTCATTCTTACGTTACCTTTCTCAATGCTAGAAACGTTTATTTAGTAAATGTTTGTTATCAAATTTAAGATTATTTCAGCATAATTTGTAATTGTTGCTTCTGGCAACTATCGTGATTAATGCCGGGCTCTTTTTGCTAGATGACTGCATTCCGAACTGGTGGTAGGATCACGACTATTTCAAGATGCGCCTGAGTGTAAACTTACTAAATATTTCTTTCTACATGCATAATAGCACATGGAAAGATCTGGCGATGCCTATACGACAATAAGTTAATGAGAATTGCAGGGTTATGATCAAATTTATCAATATTTGCCCACATTTTGGTGAAACAGGATATTTGAGTGTGTGACATTTTGGAGAAAGTTAAAAAAAAAGAAAATGCTCTCTTTTTTGTATTGACACTAAAAAATACATGGCTTCCAAACTTTAAACAAAAAATTTCATACTAATACACTGCTCATCAGAAAAATCGAAACAGTTCTCCGTTTTTATGGTTTCTGTCCAAATTTTACACAAAAGAGTTTTCATTCCATGAAAAAAATCACATGATTGTATAGCTGGCAGTTTGGCCATTACATGACAAGCGAAAATTCTAATCGATGAAGAATCGTATGGAAGCAGTAATAAGAGTGTGTTGTTTTATCAATTTCTTTCATACTCCATACAGGGTTAATTTTTTTTTTTTAAATATAAGAACGAGGCAGACGAGCAGGCGGGTCACCTGATGGAGAGTAATCACCGCCGCCCATGGACACCCGCAAAACCAGAGGAATCGCAGACGCGTTACCGGCCTTTGACTTGTTGAACAAAATACGAAACCTATGAAAATTTAATATGAATTTAGAACATTAACATTAGGATTTGAAAACCTTATATTATATACTATTAAACGACATTTGACATATATTCCTAAATATACACATTTTTCTAATAATCCTTACAAAACATAAACTTGCAAAGTGTTTCGATTTTTCTGATGAGAAGTGTAGTTAAATGAAGCTATATTTTAATGTTTGTTTGTTCATACGTAGGGAATAATCTCAGTTAGTACTAAACTGATTCTAAAAATTACTTCAATAATTTCGTTCAGAAACGGGATATATTTAAGCCAACAAATTAAAATCTGACACTAGGTATGTAAATTTTTTCATAGACTTACGATTGCTAAATTGAATTGCCAATCAGATATATCTACTCATTAATTACGTGATCGAATGCAAGTGCGAGCAACAAATCGCGCGATCAATCATTAACTTGAACTTTTACTTTGACGGATTTAGACGGATGTGAAGTTAGAATGCATGATTTATGTAAATCATGCTTCCCTTCTGACACTTCGATGATCGAAAGTAATCTACACTACTGTTATAAAGTGGTGAAATTATTTTTATGTAGGGCAATCTTCAAAAGTACCTATTGAACCAATTATGTAAAATATTATGAAAAATAGTACTTCCTTACTTATGTAAGATTATAAACACCTCTGTGGTCGAGTGGTTAAGCTCCGGTCTCAGAATCAGAGGTCCCGGGTTCAATAGGAATAGGATAGGAACAATGATTCGCTTAGTTTTCTGTGCATGCGTTAAATAGACTCCTAATAGACCCCTCTTTATAAAAAATAAATCTTTTTCATATACCAAAAGTAAATAAGAGACAGGTAATGCCAAAGTTTCGTGCAAAATGACTCCATAGCTTTTCCTTACTCCACAAGACGTATCCAGTCCACCGTACCCCATAAAATCAGTTCGCAACAGGTGGTAACTTACAAAGGGGTGGGCAACATTATTTACTCGACCAAATGTTGCTTGCCAGCCGCAAAAAAGAGGTTATGCGATGGTAATTTATGTTTTCATGGGTAAGGTGTTTGAGTATCAGAGATTTTCTTTGTTCATTGTGCTGTACGCAAAATGTTGTTTATTCTGTTTGTATTTTAAGTCGCTTTCCGCCCGCGACTACGTTCGTGGTAAATTGATCGTTGTAAAAAAATGTTACGTTACAGGCAGGGGTCCGTAACGCAACATTTTTTTAAGGTTAAGGGGAACCTACTAAAAATCACTTGAATATGCTGATTGCTACGTTACAGTTAAATTATTGCAAGCATTAGGTAAGTAATCAAATGATAAAAAAAAAATCTACTAGGATATCATCATTATCCAAATAGAAGTATGTCATGTCAATAAAGCCAGATTTACAAGTTTAGAAGGTTAGAAATTATAATACATTATACTTTCAACCTCAACCAATAGTTTATCGTGTTTAAGGTTGTGGTAGGGGTGTAGAAATGTATCTATACTAATATTATAAAGAGGAAACCTTTGTATTTTTGTATGTATGTATGTATGTATGTTTGCAACGAATAAACTCAAAAACTACTGGACCGATTTAAAAGAATATTTCACCATTAGAATGCTACATTAGCGCTGAGTAACATAGGCTTTATTAAAAAAAAAAAAAAAACTAAAAACGACAATTTAATTTTCCAATACAAAATGAATTGTTTGTTTTGTTGTCATGGAAACCATTGATATATATTTAACTCAATGATGGACTTCTTGGCGGGAAAGTGAAGAGTCATGTCTTCGATTTTGTTTTATTTTCTAAAATTTGTGCTATGTCGAAGAGTTTTTTTATGGAAAATTTATCACAGTGTTCTTTATAAGTACTTGGTTGCGTGGTCATGTTTCGGGAATATACAACTCTAGTTGTCGCCCGCGACTTCGTTCGCGAAGACTACACTATCCCACAGGAATCTGTTACCGGGATAAAAAGTATCCTATATCCTAGTCCGGGTCATGGTCTGTCTATGTGCAAAGTTTCATCCAAATCCGTTCAGCCATTTTTACGTGATGCGTGGTCAAATGAACAGAGAAACAGACAAAAATTCTAAAAACTGTTGGAACGTGTTCTGTTATCAATAAAATTCTAAGTATCCCCAGCCAACTTTTTTTCGAATATCTTCCAAGTACAGACTTTCGCCCCTTTTTAGCTTTATTACTATATATTATGTATATGTATGTATATAGCTATGTATAGATTACAAACATCCTGTATTGCATTGTGAATGAAAAAATATAAATAAATAATAAAATTTGTTTGTTTACATCTTGGATAGTACCTACAGGGAAACAAGCTTTACCATTTAACACCAGCTTGTAGTCGGAACACGAGTATATTATGTCGGAGATATAGTATGACCATATCGTTAAAACATAGCCATTTGTCCGCTGTCACGTTAATTGGTGGACGTTCGATGTTTATTTATATTAGGAGTTTAATGAGGGTTTTTTTATTATTAAGCGCAGTTATTAAGCACTAAACGTCTGCTGACATAATTACTTTAATTGGGCTTTAGATAAATTAAATGCAATTGTTTCTAATTTGCTTTTGAATTAAATTATTGAAGCTTTAAAGCGCAAACGGAACGTCATGACCAATGTAGATGAAAACTTTGTTATTTCGGCTGGTAAGAAAATATTATAATTAATGTGTTCTAAAGATTAGAATATGTTCTTTACTTAACTTAAAATAATAATAATAATAATAATATGCAAAAGGCAATACTCCTTGACACGGCACGTATTGTCAGGAGGTTCCTCACTCTGCAGCCCTGACCACCGGTAGCTTGGGCCCTGCCCCGCTGCTGGTGGTGCTCTAGGATTAGGTTTTTATAATGTTTTATTGTTTTTATATTAAAATATTGTAAAAATCTAGTTTTAAGAAAGAAAATAAATAAAGGAGATAATAATATAATATCTTTATAACTTATTTTACTTTAATCAGAAAATATATTTGATCATTTATTATTTATTATTATATGTTTCAATTTATTTGATTTGTCGCTTACAACATAGCTAATTTCTTAGGCAGTTGAGTAGTTGACTGGTTAGTCAATAGATAAACTATTTAGCAAATGTCAAATCGATTTTTTTTTGTATGGGAATAGTGAACTATGACGTCACTGTTTTGTTCCGTCAATTCAGTGTTTATTAATAACTTTATAAGGTACAGAAATTCATGCTTAGGTCAAATAAAAAAAAGATTTATCTTATCTTATCTTAGTAGGGCCTGCCGAGGTTTCCCTCTCGTAGCAACATTTTGAGCCATCGGGATCTTTTGTGCAACCCCATCCTTTCACTCTTCTTCCTCTGTAAATATAGATGCCATAAGCTTGGCAACGTCCTTAAGAGCCAAGAGCCTGAAGTCCTCCGCTTTCGGATAGGCCGACCCCAGGAGTCCCATTATTTTCCTAGCCAGAGAGTGGCAGTCACACAGGTGCTGCATTGACTCAGTTTCCTCTCTGTTTCTATTACAATGTGCAGGAGTGAAAGGTCTTTGAGGACCTCCAGCGCTGCCGTTGGAGTAGTTCTAAAGGCACCAGTGATTGCCAGACAAGCTTTTCTCTGAAGTTTGCTAAGAGCATTCTTACAGATCTTCAGCCTGGTTCTGGGCCACCAGACGATGCTGCCATATGTGAGGATCGATCTCACCATCGTTATGTAGATCCACCTAATGATTTTGGGATTAGGTCCCCACATCTTGCCGTAAGTAGACCGACACATGCCAAAGACTCTGTAGGCCTTGGCTACGGTCGTATCCATATGCTGTTTCCAAGTAAGTTCCCTATCCAGCGTTAAGTCTAGATATTTTACTTCTTTGGACCAAGAGAGCTAGGTACCATAAAGTGTTAGGTGAAAATAAGTTTAAAACATTGACCTATTTTTGAACAGCTAGCCAGCCTAGCCAGAACTGTCACGTGATTTCATTTATTTGTTTAATTTTCTGGAATTATTTGTTGATGTGTATGTAACATCTTTCTGCTCGCTTTCTATATAAGCAATTTGTGGGAATGATTTTGTGAAATGGGACGGAAGTATGTGTAACAGTGCTTCTAGCACGCGCTCACGCGCCGTTTTGTAACTTTTATAGCGATAGTATGAACATGACATATTATTATTATATGTGACATATTGTCTCTTTTGACTATTAAAGGTCATTTTGATATGTTAATGTATTCTAATGAGTATTTACTGCATTTATTTTATAGTTATAAAATGATGTAATACCTGACCCATGTTTTTCAGAATATAATGTTAAAATTGCTTCAAATGTTACACAACATATGCGGCTACTGTAAGGCTCGCTCGTTTTTTGTTGTTGTCAACATTATTAAGATAATCTCCCGTTACTAACAAAGTTACTTATCAGCTATGTCAAATTTAGTTATTCCCCGATTTGTTCAGGCCCTCATAAATCAAAGCTTGTTACAAATCTGGCCACTCCCCAACCCACTCTTTCCGATTTACATATCCAAAGGGTTGTTGAAGGCACAGTTTGTAAAAAAGTATTCTAAAAATAGCTTGTACTATTTTAAGAATACTTTTTTCTTACATGTATTAGTGTATCATGATTATAATGTTTTAAGACAAACAATCACTTGCTCTAATTGTTATATATTTATCTATTTTATATTTATCATTATTATTATAATATTATACACCACAGTAAATATAAAGTTTAAACTAAGATTGAATATTATTTAAAATACATGTATATGTATATCTGGGCGCACGGCAGTGCCCCCGCCAAGTCGAGCAAAAAGGCGGCACGGCCGTATCATCCTTTTCTCGAAACAGTTCAGGCCATTTTCGACCCCCTATAACTTCGTTGTGGATAAAACTAGAAGTCTGAACTTTTAGTAACCAAGCAGGCATTGTATAAACACGGTATATTTCAAATTTCATTACATTTGAACCCGTAGTTTAAGGATTATAACTAGTCAAAGTTTCTTAATGTTGTCACTCACTGACTGACCGATCATCAAAACTCTAATGCACTTCTAGCAGACATAGAAGCTTCAAAAGAATACAATTAGTGTTTAGTGTATAAATCAAGGAAAAACTAAAATATTTTGCAATTTCGGTCTAGTTTTCTAGATACACCAACTGGGTCAACGATACGTATAAATGACGTGTATGTCAATCCCATACAATAATTATTATAATTTATTGATTACTAGCTGACCGGCGGACTTCGTACAACTTTGACAGTTTCCATGACAACAAAAAAAGAAATCATTCGTCCGCTTATGAACACCCGTATCCCATGATGGACCTCTATAGCAGCGCCACCAACCGGGTCCAATTGTAAATCTAGAACATTCTCAAATCCATTTGAACACACACAGAAAATTTCATCCAAATCAGTCTAGCCGTTTAGAAGGAGTTCAATAACATACACACGCACAGAAGATTTATATATATAAAGATTATTAAGATACTCTACAACACAGTAATTTGATGTTTTTAATTAAAAGACATGGGTGTTATTGGTAATTGATCAAATGTGTTATACCTACTTACATACTAAGACACATATTTTTAAGAAATAAGAAAAAATTGCAATTTCTATTTTTAGGCTTTGTAGGTGCCAGAACTTAAACATATCATATCTGTATTAAATTTATTAATTCATTCATATACAACGTGTAACAGAAAGGTGTGGTTAAAATGAAAAGATCCAAAGCGTATCCCATCTAGATCTTGTATGCAGAGTTACTAAGTCATGATTATTAACTTTAATGTGTTATGCAATTTTTAATTTAATATTTCTATTGTGACGTCACATCAAAATAAACAAGTCTAAGCCCTAGCGGTTTAGTAACCTCTGTGTACTATTATGATCACTGCTGCTTGCTTATGCGCGTCTGACGCGCATCACTTCACAAATATAAATATTTCATTAACGATTGCATGACAAATTAAAGTTAATAATTATGTCATAATACTTTGAATCTTTTCATTTTGACCACACCTTTTTGTTACACGTTGTATATTATATTTTTATTTTAAATTTTCTCTTATTTTTTTTTAAATTCTCCATGCTTCGGAAGGCACGTTAAGCCGTTGGTCCCGGCTGCATTAGCAGTCGTTAACAACCACCAATCCGCACTGGGCCCGCGTGGTGGTTTATGGCCCGTTCTCCCTATGCATCCATAGGGAAGGCTCGTGCCCCAGCAGTGGGGACATAAATGAGCTGATGATAATGATGATGATGATTTTTAATTTTTTTTTTAAATATTTATTTTAAATTTTACTAGAAAAATCTAGTCTTACTGGTACAATGCTCTGACTGCTGATCCATGGGTCGTGGTTTCGAATCCCACTCGAGCTTTCTGAGTCTGGTCGATTTCTTCTAGTATTTTTTTAATTTTATATCTATTATTATCTATATAATAACACGTGAAGAAAAAATGTGTTCAATTACTTTTTAACACGAACATTGCTAAACGTTGCCAGGCTAGACTTAAAAGCCTTAATTTTGACATTAGTGCATTTTTTATTGCATTCTTTTCACAATATCCTATATTAATTGGGTAAGTACCTTGCTCTATGTCCGTTCGTAATTACCAATAAAATTAATTGTCCATGTTATTTTAATTAATACACGAGCAGGTGTGCTGAGCTCCAGTAGCGATGTTATGCCAATATTTATAATGATTAACGGCTAGCACCTACTATAACTGCGCTTGAGCATACAAAGTTAAAGCCTTACATATATACAAAGTATCTAGGCCTAGGGTAAAAGCACCAGTGTTCGACACTTTAAGCCCAGTCTTCGACACTTTAAGATCAGTCTTTGACATATTAATCCCAGTCTTTGACACTTTAAGCCCAGTCTTCAACACTTTAAGCCCAGTCTTCAACACTTTAAGCCCAGTCTTCGACACAACTTCGTCGTCAAAAAATAACATAGATTTTCATTGCAATTTTACGGGATGACAGCCGGGAAGTAGGTGGTCTGTATTCAATAGTTACTAAAGACTAAAAATACCTCTAAAAGTATTATATAGATGTACCCAAAATTGATACTTTTAAAGTTTCATTTACAACAACTCACAAACGTCAGGTGGGTCTTAATGGGTTGATTAAAGGAAAAGAATCCCTAGTGTATCAATTCATTATGGCCACAATTAATAAGTTAATCATCATCATTAAAATCAAGTCATCATACAATTGATGGGTATTGAAATCACCACGGTTGCCAAATGCGGGTCGCTGATAACAAACCCGGGCTATGCATTGAAAGATCCGAAACACATTTTGCCTGACCTGGGAATTGAAGCTAAGACCTTCGGCTGTCAGGCCGAGGAGTTAAACAATAAATAAATCAATCATGTCTCTGTGATCTGATTTTGACATTTACCCCCTTATTCATAAAAAATATTTAAGCATTTTTTAGTTAAATATTGTTTTGTCATTGTCACAAACGTCATTTTGTATTTGAGAAAAACAATTATTAACTAAATAATGCTTAAATAGTTTTTATGAATAAGGGGGTTAGACTAGGGAATAAATGTCATAATCAGGTTTAAAATATATTTTTTTTAATATTTGTACCTAATTCTGTTTTGTCTACCAAATAAAAATTTAAAATAACTCCTATGGCATCCAACGTCTCGTGGGAGAGTGGTTGGCAAACACCACAGTTGTTGTCCCACCGTATCACCTTGATGGTGATCCATCACCGGGGTCGACGCCCTCGCGATTGATCTCACACGTCCCGGCGGCGTCTGGTTGCTGTGACGTCATCGTGTCCTGATAATGGCCGCGCAAATAAAGCCCGGTATCCTTAATCGCTGTCTAATCACCGATGCGAGAGGTTGTGTGTAATTAATAATAATAATAATAATATATTATGAGGGACGGTACGGTCGACATCTGTCGGGCATGCCGCCGTCCAGGTGAATCACTCCGACATATTATTTCTGGTTGTACTAATCTTGCTAACGGAGAGTATTTGCACAGACACAACCAAGTAGCCAGAATAATTCACCAGCAACTTTGAAGCAGCCTTGTTGAATCGGAAGTGCCGTACTATAAGTACGCACCTGCGCCAGTACTCGAAAATGGTCATGCAACGCTTTACTGGGATCGCTCTATCATTACGGACAGGACTATTGTCGCCAATAAGCCTGATATCGTGGTGGTCGACCGATCCCAGCGCCGTGCAATACTGGTAGATATCACCATACCTCATGATGAGAACCTTGTGAAAGCCGAGAAGGACAAGCTCAGTAAGTACCTTGACTTGGCTCACGAGGTTACCGCCATGTGGGATGTGGATTCAACCATTATTGTACCGATAGTCGTTTCGGCAAACGGTCTAATAGCGAAGAGCCTCGATCAACACCTAGAGAGGCTCTCGCTGAAAGGTTGGGTTAAGGGTCAGATGCAAAAGGCAATACTCCTAGACACGGCACGTATTGTCAGAAGGTTCCTCACTATGCAGCCCTGACCACCGGTAGCTTGGGCCCTGCCCCGCTGCTGGTGGTACTCTAGGATTAGGTTTTTATAATGTTTTATTGTTATTATATTAAAATATTGTAAAAATCTAGTTTTAAGAAAGAAAATAAATAAAGGAGATAATAATAATAATTATTAATATTAAACATTATGTGAGCTTTTTAAATTACTGTGTGTTACTTTTTGTTGACTGTTGTGTAACTTTGTGTTGGGTTGAGACACCAGAGAGTAAACCTAACCGCCTCTGTGGTCTAGTGGTTACGACCACCGGTTTAGACCCAGAGGTCCCGGGCTCCATACCCAGCGATGGGTACAGATAAAGATAAAGATAAAGATAAAGATAAAGATAAAGATAAAGATAAAGATAAAGATAAAGATAAAGATAAAGATAAAGATAAAGATAAAGATAAAGATAAAGATAAAGATAAAGATAAAGATAAAGATAAAGATAAAGATAAAGATAAAGATAAAGATAAAGATAAAGATAAAGATAAAGATATATTTATTTGTTAAAACATGAGTATACACATGGTGCAGGTGTTATTAGTTGGTGATGTCCTAACATGTTTTGGCCTATAAGACATACAAATGTAAACATGCATTGTTAAAATTATAAATAATAAAAATAAAAGAATCATTTTATGCTACTGGCTTCAAAACATTCAAATAACAATAATATAATGTCAAATAACTATAATTCAATATAATCAATAAAAATTATACAAATTAAAAACGTAAAAACAATTAAGTATAACAATATTAAAATATTCTTGATTATTATTATTATCGTTTAGTAGAACTAATTACATGTTTGTGTATTCGGTTTAGTTGGTGGTAGGACTTGTTTGTCCGCCTGGCTAGCTACCACCATTTTATCATAAGATAGCCAGTGCCTCACTCGTTGAGGATCTTGGGTGAAGTGCGCTTCCACCAATTGGGCTTATCATCACTTACTATCAGGTGAGATCAAGGCACTGCTTACAAGTAAATATTTAAAAAAAGTAAGCTTCATACATAACGCAGTCTCCTTTTTCTGTGCTTGTGTTCTCGTCTTTTGATAAACTTTTTCAATCAATTTTATCAGTACTGCTATTGCTATACTGAAATGTAGACAGCTTCAGCCATTAAATATTTTATACCAACTGTTTGTTTCAGTAACCGTTTTCCATCCGCTAGTACAAAAATCACATTTATTTTGGTAGTGGTCCGAATCACAGAAGTCCAACAAAGACATTCGCCGATTCATACCATGGTATGAGCCGTGGTTCGAAACAGACAATTCAAAAAGCGTCCTTCTGCGATTCACACCGTGGTGCGAACCAGTCGTGGTGTGAATCGATGAAGTACCCGTCATGGAATAGCAGGTTTAGTGCTTTTCATTCTCTTCATTGTGTGTAAACGTCCAGTTTATACGTAGAGGAAGTGCACCAAATATGGAATTCGTAGGTGCTTAAGGCAATACAGAGAACAAACAAGTTAATAAATATAAAAAAAAACTTTATTCTACTGATTTTATACCATTTAAAGTCTACTATGGAAACCTAAATTCAATTGTTTTTTTTTAAATATAAAAAATTTCATTAATATGGCTTGTTATAATTGTAACTTAGGTATGACGATATAAAAAGGCTCGTTAAGTTCTAACAGACTCTCAAGCCAACGCTATACTCGTAAACAAACCTGTGGCCGCCATATGATCGTCAGTTGTTCACAACATTTTTTCCCCAAGCAGGTGGCGGACGCACACAATCTGTGCTCGAAAACCTGCGAATACAATGTACCTACTTCCCACAAAAAAAAGTCGGAAGACAAGAGAGACAGAGACGCCGACGTTTCTAGACAGAGAGCGCGTTAGTTCTTGTCTTTCCGTTTCCGTTTTATTGTAAAAAATTGTTGAGAACATCTGGAGTTGGGCTGACTGCTTATCCAGAGATTCTGTATGAAGGTTTTGGCTATTTCGTTACAAAATAAATATGGTTTGGGAAAACTCAATATATTCACGAAAGTGTTGGGGGTAAACAATGGAATATGACATTTTGCAAACTTTACAAAACTCTTGAGACATACATAGATGTTGGTTAAATAACACATTATTATATTATAATGAAATAAATAATATAGCATTACCTTACTTCATTTATGTATTGGAAAATAGCTTAACTACAACTGATACAAAACAAACACACAATAATTTTTAAAAAAATTATCATCATCATCATCATCATCATCATCTCAGCCAAAGGATGCTGGACTACTGCGGGACAAAGACAGAAGGGTGATAAAAAACGAAAATAAATTTTGAAAAATGCAAACAAAATCAATCGTTCAATTGTTTTCAAGGGTTTTTCTTTTTACATTTACAGTAATATACCGAAATAGAAAATAGCACTTAAAAGACTCGAACCCACTACTGTCTCGATAGCTCACAAAAGAACTGTTGCCAGAATCGCGAAAGGTTCTTTAAAAATGCTCTAAATAAAGTAATTTAAATTATTTTTACACCCATATAAAACTATATTGCCTTCATCTGTGAGGTTATGATATAATATACCATCTTAACTTTCAATTAAAATATAGAGTAGCTTAGAGATCAAAGCATTTTAAAATTATACTTAATACAAATACTTTACCTCTAAGTATTCAATACTTAGAACTAAATATAAATATAGTTATGATGCACCGGGCTTGCTTAACAAATAAATCATACATACTTCCGGATGCAACTGCAGGGGGGTCCTATTCTGTTTTTAATTTTGAAATTATTTTTATCCTACCTTATTTTTATGATAAATATAAATTTTTAGGTAATTTCTTAGGTAGTAAACTCTGTGGAACTAAAAATAAAACCGTTTATAAGGATCTAAGGACATTACCGGATTGCAAAACTCAAATGGCGATGGGCAGGACACATAGCGAGAAGTGGTGATGGCCGGTGGAGTAAAGCCCTCATGGAATGGATGCCAAGGTCAGACGAGTAGACCGCTGCCCGACCACCCAGATGGGCCTGAGATGATGCGATCAGCTCAAAGCAGAAGGAAATGGCGTAACATAGAGGAGACCTACGCCTAGTGGGCAGGTACGGTTTGAAAATGAGGATGATACGGATGTCACTCAAGTGTGGTCTTAGGGACGTCATGGACCCTGCAAAGAGTTTGATAAAGAAACATATGGATACTTTTAAGTTGAACACAAAGGGTATCGAGCGTGTATTGACAAAAGAAGCTTCAGTTCTTATGACTTAATGCCTTCTAATAATATTTACTGGATCTAGGTACTCTTCAAACTTCTAAGAGAACAATGCAAAACGGTTCGGTTTGGCGGCAGAATTTGGGTCGCCATCCAGCCGGATTCCGAACGGACTTCTACGACCTGGAAAATAAATATAAAATTTATTTTGACGTCTCCATTTTAAAATTTAAATAAAACTCTTTTACTTATCTACTCACATGTGTAATTTTAACACATAATATTATTTGATTGTACGAGTATTTAGGATACAATTCGGGGTTTCAGGAGGTCGGAAGACTGAGATGTACGTCGTCGTATGTCGCCTCACAGTCAATTTGTAACTTACTCCTTTCAACTTTCACCAAAAAAAAACAAAGAACTTTGAAGTTTTGTAGTCGCTACCACATCCAATGGTTAATGTTAAACGAATCGTACAGTAACAATTGTGGCAACTGACGCGTGATTCTCGATTACAGCACCTGAATATACGTCTGATTGGTTGGTTTTGTGTGATTTTGATTGATGGGGAACCCCATTGACTTATTGACTCCTATTGATTTACCGAAATAAAATCGATTGTGTCCGTTCGCTTATACAGTTTTTACACGTCCCAATTATATAATATAATGTGTGAGCTTAAGCTCACACACGGTGTTAATAAATTATAATGTCGAAATTGTAATTGTTTGATTTATCGAACTTGGTAGTTGATGTATGCGTTGGAATGGAAACGGTGTTTTAATGAGATTTCTTTTTAACACTTCGATTTTTCTTAGTTTCGGTTACTTGTATGTGTGATGTGTTATATTCGGGTCGGTAAACAAGCATACCTGCTTAGTAAAAAGCAATCAACGCAACCTATTGACGTTTGCAACGGTATGGGTTCACGTGGCGGCGACCTACCAGGTCGCATTTATTTTGCCATTATGCTTAGTATTTAAAAATAAAGTAAGAAAGAAACAACGTACACATGAGTCAATAACAAAATACAAGGAGTTCAGGAAACATACATTAAAAGTGTCTCAGGACTGCGCAAGAGTATTAGGCCAATACCCCTTTGAGCGTCGATCGACCACCAGGTGGTCGATAACAGTTAAAATTATATTGTGTCTAGTATTCGCATGCTCGAGCTCCTATAGCATCTGTTGTCAGGTTTATGAAACCTGACGCTGATTTTCAATTGGCACCTTGATGTTATGTTCCTTTACTGGATATCATGGAATTTAAACCAACACACAGCTATGCCGGACGGACCCTGATCCTTATTGGCAGAATAAGGTATAAGATTGGTAGCCTCTCTGCCAAATTCAAAGATTTCAACTGAGAATGATATTTTTTTATTTTCTGTTTATTCTCGTTCTTGTATTCTAGCCAGGTTTCACTTTGTTTATGGTAGGTACTTTTGATTGAGGAAATGCTCGTGTTGAGCTCATCATAAGTGTTTTCCATGTTTTTTTTTTCACTTTGATCCTACTACCATTTCCTACTTTAACCAAGAGACCGTTTTCTTAAAACCTATATATGTCTCCCAATCTCTTCCGTCTCATTCTCAATATCTCGTGCACCACAAGAATAGGCGCCCACAAATTCTATTTTTAAGCAACCCTTTTATACGGTAATCACGTTCATTAAGGACGGTTTTTATATGCTTTCTATTTTCATTTGGAGGCGGCATATGGCACTCTTTGTTAAGTAAGATTTGAACCCTTTAAGTAGTAAAAAATGGTAGCGAGACAATGTGCCATCTATTAGAAACAAACGGTGTTAAGTTTAGTTTGATTTGTTGAGACAGTATATTCTGACATGTGTTCTATTGTGTGTAAATAAATATAAATAGATAAATATATTATATTAAAAATTATGCAATCACGGTGTGAAGCTCCTTTTACGGATCTTTGTTGGCATCTTTCCTATATTATGTAATTGTTTTATTCTGAGGCATGTAAAACCATATAGGTACTCGTATACAATTTGTAAAAAAACCCTGTCTGATCGGAAAGAGGTACATAGGTATACAAATAAATATAACGAAAAAAAATAATAAAAAAATATTATTCATGAAAATAAAAGACTTATCGTAATTTAAAACGCAAGTTTTTTGTACCAAAAATGCTCAAATTACCCCAAAATAATGCTAATTTTTCACACATTCCATCAATGGCGGCGGCGCCAAAGGTCCTACCTACCGAAGTGCCGACAAAAGTATTGCCATGTAAGTTTTGTCATTTAACAAAATTTTTATCGGGGTAAATTTTTTTCACTTCACGTAACTTGCTATACTTTTATTTGGATTAGTTCCATTTCACGTAAAATTAATTTACAGTAGGTATATTTTGGTCATGTAATGCAAGGATTTAATCATCTGTATCACGGGATAAATTGACTAAGTATATATAAGTAAGCATGTACTATCTTAGACCACATCTTGCAAGTTTATAGTAAAATGCTTGACTGCTTTATCTTCTCATCATCATCATCTCAGCCAAAAGACGTCCACCGCTGGACAAAATTCTCCCCCAAGGATCTCCACAACGACCGGTTGACCGGTTGCGAGCACAAGCTCGCATCCAGTGGCTTCCCGCGATCTTCACCATATGGTTGGTCTACCTTATGTTACGTGTGGTAATAGGGATAAGGAATTGCACCATCTCTTCTTACCCACAAGAGGCGACGTAGAAGGCGACTACGGGACCATTCCAGAGGATGGGCAGCAGCGTCTCCCTGAGACAGTACTCTCTCGTCCCCTTGACTGCTTAATTTAAAAAAACCGGCCAAGTGCGAGTCGGACTCGCGTACGAAGGGTTCCGTACCATTATCTATAAAAATATTTCAAGTACACTATAACGACAACAGGTAGAACTGTTATCGTTATTAAGATCGAGAAAAAAATAAAAATCACGTTTGTTGTTTGTATGAGAGCCCCCCTTAAATATTAAATTTATTTTAATTTAATTATTTATTTTAAAGTGAATATTATAACTCATTATTCTGTGAATACTTCAAGCGTCTACCTGTTGCCGTTATCAATATCGAGCAAAAAACAGCAAAAAACTTTTGTTTTTTGGGAGCTTCCTTAAGTATTTATTTTATTCTGTTTTTTAGTATTTGTTGTTATAGCGGCAACAGAAATACATCATCTGTGAAAATTTCAACTGTTTAACTATCACGGTTCATGAGATACAGCCTGGTGACAGACGGACAGACAGACAGACAGAAGGACAGGCGACGGAGTCTTAGTAATAGGGTCCCGTTTTACCCTTTGGGTACGGAACCCTTAAAAAGAACATAAGGATAGATCAAAAGCTGTCAACATGTCATCTCATCCAGCTACTTACTAACTTTCATCAAAAAGTGTCCCATTTCGCTTTTAACCCGGAGCCAGAAAAAAAGTAACGCAACACGTTCTAATTTCAAATGCAAACGGATGCGAACTACCATCCCTAACTTCCGCCCCACCTACATCCTCATACAGGTATCCGGATTGGCCCAATTGTACAAATATTCGCGAAGGATACACGGACATATGATACCTTTTTTAACAGCTTATTCTAAATCGCTATGCTCGCTATCTATTGACAGTTGCATTTAAGCTTCTTTAAAACAAAATTAAGATATCCAGCAATGTATGTTGATGATACTTTTGTGACGGAATAATGGTAGTGTGAAAGAGCGGATACGTCATCCGGGGGTGTGTACACAAGTCTAGCGAAAGTAGATCAAATATTAATTTATTTTTATCTGTATTTTTTACAAAACTTAACTATGACAATGCCTAAGATCCTGCTCTTGCACAGAATCCAAACATATACAGCGACCATCTTAAAATACTTTGATGAAAGAAAATTTGGAAATTAATCGTAATTAGGTTAATATTTCACAGTGCCTTAAAAAAATTGTAACAAACGTAACATCCTATACCCATTTTTATTGTTGTACTTATTGTTATAAATGTATGGTGAATAAACGAATATGAAAATGCTGGCAACAGTACTATTGCTGTATTTTTGTTTCAAGAAATGATCAAGAAAAGAATGATCCAAAAACAGGACATATGGGCAGGCGTACTTCAAAAGCCGTAAGTCCCAGCTGCATCAGCAGTCTTAACTATACCAACACGCCGCACTGGCCCTTCTCGTGGTGGTATATGGCTCGTTATCTCTGTGATGATTCCATCCTTAAAGAAGGCTCGTGCCAGTATTGGAGACATCCACAAGAAGGGCTGGTGTCCCAGCTGTGGGAGGATAAAATGAGCTGGTGATGATGATGATGATGATGATAGGCATATCGGTGGCCGCTTTCCATCAAGCGAGCCGTATGAACACTTGCAGGCTTTAGCCTTAGTTATTTTTAACTAAAATATATCATGTAATGGAAGCAGGACTTGGAACACCGGTATTTTTAATAACCGGTACTTTTGACTTTAATAAAGTACCGATAATGATTGAATACCGGTATTAATAATACAGACTAACCGATGAGTACCGGTAAGTTTATATTGTATCGGTATACCGGCACCATACACCATAATACAGGTACTAATACCGGTACCAGGTAACCAAATTTATTAGTGTATTATTAGTAGATAAATGAGTGGCTTGGATTGGCTAACTGCAGGCGTTGCGCTTTCGTGTTGTTAGTTCATTACCTGTTATGTTCATTTCCGGCGGCCGCAGTGTTCTGCATATCACTTGATAAACAGACTGGCAATGTCACAGGCAGGGTACCGGTATTTTTGAGGTACCATACCGGTACTCATTGAAGAATCGGTATCCAGGAACCGAAACGGAAAATACAGGTATTCACAAATATGATACCTGTATTTTCGGTATCGGTTGCAAGCCCTGAAGGGAAGCATTGACACTGTCTCCACTAAAGTACCTAACTGTATGCAAGTCTACATGAAGAGTAGCACACGAACATTAATTACCAAACTGGTTACTATGACACAGGTTGCTTAAGCTACCAAGTTTATAGTTGTATGATTAAATTAATTGTCTACCATAAAAGTAATAGGAATTAAAAAAAATGAATAATTATTTATAACTTCATCAGAAGTGTTACCAAATTTTACTACCAATAAAATTTCTTATTTCAAATTTTTATTGCATTTACTTACACATCGAAACTGAAAATAGCACTTGAAATATGATGAACTTTTGATTCAGATCATCATCATCATCATCATCAGCTCATTTTTGTCCCCACTGCTGGGGCACGAGCCTTCCCTAGGGATGGATAGGGAGAACGGGCCATAAACCACCACGCGGGCCCAGTGCGGATTGGTGGTTGTTAACGACTGCTAATGCAGCCGGGACCATCGGCTTTACGTGCCTGCCGAAGCACGGAGGAGCTCAAGATGATAATTTTTTGTTCACCCATCCGATGACCGGCCTTTGCGAAAGTTGCTTAACCGCAGCACTCGCAGACCGGGCGCGTTAACCACTGAGCCATCGAACTCCACATATTGATTAGAATTTAATTTTTTTATTAAAAAATTAAAATAATTTTAAAAGACGAGAAGACCCTATAGAGTTTAATATATTTATATTTATTAAGATTATTTATAAATTTAATAATTGATTCATATAGTTTGATCTACATATATCTCTAGTACATTTTAATTAAAGTAGCGTTTTTAACATATGTACAAATTTATTTTAACTCAAAGAATTGTAAAGAGTACTTCTTGTAACATGAGAAGCGTATCACTTCGAAAACTATAATTTTCCCAATATGCATAGGCACCTATTTAAAGTGACATGGAAAGCCTACCTCTTCGATAAATGCAAAGAATAAATTTCCCAGAAGGTCAACGCTCCGGTAATTAGAGCAAGGTGATGAAAGCTCCAAATGTAACGAGCTAACAGCCAAACTTCAATCAGTAGAGTCAACACGCGGCCGCATCGCTTGCATTCATTATTAATTTAAATGGCTGCACTTACAAAGAATATGCGTTGGATACAGATGGTATTATAGACTGTATTGGTAATAAAGGAAAGGAAGAAAGTAAAAATAAATTACTAGGAATCAAAAGAAAATAATATGAGATGGCCATTTTTATCGATCGTTACGATCAAGATCCTACACGGTTGTCTTAAGAATTTTGATAAATGACGTTGAGTTGCCAACAAATAAATTAAAATTAATTTTTCAGTTGTAATTGTAAGTAATTATGCATGTTACACGCATGTTCACGTACTTAGTATAATATAATAATGTAGACAGCTAAGGCCTAAAAGTAAATAAAACATATACAAGAAGCAGCGGGATCTGGACCTTTTATTTTGTTTTGCTTATAGGTAAAGTTCAATTGGGTGTCATATCTGTTTCAAATCAAAGTTATCATCTGTGCCATCTACAAAGTTAGTGTTAAACGCTCATTGATTTGGGGCCATTCGTTAAAATATGCGGAAGTTGGAAATTTCCTCTGTTAATCATATTAAGTAAGAATTTGATTAGCTCCATAATTGTTGGTGAACGTTGATCTCGTACGGAATTCAGGATGCTATATGATACGCTCCGAATGTGACAAAATGTTATAACGGGACATATTACTATAGTGAAATGGCTGCCACCGGTTGCTTTACTCGCGTAAGATTCGGTCCTCTGAACACCCGAAATTCACAAAAGAATGGAACACTTTTCTAGAGTAAAAAGTACCCCATGACACTCTACGGCTCTTCACCTAACTCTGTGCAAAAGATCATTTCTATCCGTTGATCCGTTTAGACGTGAAAGAAGAACAAACACACTTTCACATTTATAATTATTTTATTTACTTTTTCTATTACATTTTTGTTTTTATTTATGTTAATATGTATTTACAATACATAATACTATTGTCAAAAGGTTGGAGCCACAAAGGACATTTTGACACTTTTTCTCATCCATTCAAGGATTGAAATCTGCTATTTCAAAACTGTTCACAGTCGTGTTCAGTAGCCTTATCTTGATATTTCTCTGCTGCTCTCCGAAATCACCACACTGTCTCAAATCTTCCATCCCGCACAAAGAAATTTGGTGACTCGTTTCTTTGTCGCACTTCCAAAAGATAATAGTCTACCAGCACAAATTTTCCCGTCATTCAAAGAAGATGTGAAGGCACCTTGTGGGTCTGATGCTGCGTTGTTTTCATTCTGCACCAAAGGCTCCGCATCAGGACTTCACTCCCTGATATTATTGGAGTCATGTAAAAAAATTATCCATTATCCAAATATCAAAATCAGCCTACTGAAACACTATTAAATAAATATAAATAAAATACATGTTTTTACATTAAGTTGTTTTGGAGGTCTTCTTTTTGGTATGGAAATACCTGTAACAAAAGACCACACTCTTCCATAGCCAGTATTTTTACTTAAATTATAAGTATTATTTAGGTATCTTACAAATTTATGACAAGAGACAGATTTTATAGGTAAATAAAATTTAGTACATTTAACCTTAAAACGAATAGCAATAATGTGTTGTGTGTGTGTGAAAGTTTGTGTGTGTGTGTTTGTGTGAGTGAGTGAGTTTGTGTGTGAGGGTGCGTGTGTGTGTGTGTGTATGTTTGCGAGTGCATGGATGTGTTTATGCGGGCGTTTGTTTATGTGAGAGAGAAAGAGAGGAGGTACGTCTCTTAAACTATTATTTAATCTTACCTTACTATTGCAGACGTTAAGGCTGGAAATTGTAAAAATCGCTTAACATATGGATGTTAAGCGATGTCATGGGACAGTCTTATAGCAGGCATCACGAAACACCTCATCCCACAATGACGAAGCAAACTCGCGTCATTGGAATATCTTTATTCAAACGAAAGTGGCTTGCTGAGACCTCTGACACCAGCGGCATCTCCGGAATGCGTCACTGAAAGGTCTTTAGCGAACCTATTGCTTCTGCCTGGTATGTCTCTGTTACCAGTTGAATACTTAAAGCAAATTACTGTTATTTCATTTAAGAGGTTGTGGGAGATCAAGCAGTAATGCCTGATGGCTGATTTGAATAATGTTATTCGTTCTTTCATAAAAGTTATTAGGTGTATGGCTGTTTGATGCAATCTTAATGCAATAGACATTTTGCTAGGCCTCTGTCGGACGAACTATTGTTGTTGCCATGCACAAAAATTAAACAAAAGTTAATGAAGACCTATTTGCCATAACCACAATGTATACAATTAGATCGAATGGTAGGGAATGCCATTAGGTCCGCCTTCTGTATTTATTTATCGATTAAATAAAACCAAAAGATAAAAAATTAAAATTTTGAAATATTTTGTACGAGAGTCTTTATTACCATCTAAATATGACTATTTCCATGAATAGGCAATCAAAACTATTTAAAACCAAATGAATGCAAAGAATATTCTAAATTTGAATTTAAAAATAGATGTAGAACCGCGAATCACCAGTAACAATGTGTCTACAAACGAGGCATAGACAATAAAACCTTATAAAAAGGAGGTTAGTATTTGTCACAGGTTGTAATACCCTCCTGGTCGTCCTGGCAGGCAGTCACCTGTGGCGTGGCATAACCCGCATAGAGAAAGTGGATATGATAATTGGATGCGCGCCCGCGTGAGACCGGCCGGTTTGCTCCGTTGAGCTCGCGGCAGACTGTTGTGGATACGTCTTAGTACTAGCTTTCAGGGTGCCTAGTGCGAGTTCTATTTGCTACTCGATCAGGTTAACGAAGACGTATTTGTATGGCATTGTATTGATGAACAAGGGAGGATAAAATTTTGTTATACACAATCTTTCTTTCGTTTTCGTGACCGAATCGCACTAGGCACACTGATCTGCGTACAGTCCGCTAGATCAGGTCACTGGATTTGAAGCCAAACTTTATTATCTTCCGTGCTTTGAAAGTACCGGTTTTCAAAATTCAAAATCATTTATTCGGTTTAGACTACAAGTAGCTCTTGTCAATGTCACTATGCCATCGGTTCGTATAAGTCTACTCTGGGCGTGAGATCTTGTACTGAGAAGAACCGGCAAGAAACGAGTGTCCAGCTCTTTTCTTCCTTACAGTGTCAAAAATATTGGAAAATGACCTATCATAGCATGACACTTTCCATTACAAATAAACACAAAAAATATAGAAGACAACCACAACATGTAAAAAAACAACAAAAAATATAAGTTAACAATATTACATCAAGTATTAAAAGTTTAATTTTTCACAATGTTTCAAATTTTAATCTAAGTATTATATTAAATCAATAAATTTAAAGTCAAAGTAATTTTTTTAAATTTAAACATACTTGAAAAGTGCTTTTGAATCACCCAAACATTTTTTTACTAAAATTCAATACCCACCAACCGCCATTACAGTTACAAACTATAAGTATAAATGTATGAAACAATGTTTACTTTCATTTTGTATTTGTATGACACAATATTATACATAAATTTTACCATTTGTGACTCCTTCTCCATATAAACTTTAACTATACCAAATCTTACACTTTTTCCAGCGCGCAGAGTTACGAATTATTTGCTTCACGTATTAACATTATTCGGAGGAGCTCGATGGCGCAGTGGTTAACGCGCCCAGGGTGCGAGTGCTGACGTCAAGCAACTTTCGCAAAGGCCGGTCATTGTATGGGTGGCCAAAAATTTATCGTCTCGAGCTCCTCCGTGCTTCGGAAGGCACGTAAAGCCGTTGGTCCCGGCTGCATTAGGAGTCGTTAACAACCACCAATCCGCACTGGGCCCTCGTGGTGATTTATGGCCTGTTTTCCCTATCCATCCAAAGGGAAGGCTCGTACCCCAGCAGTGGGGACATAAAATGAGCTGATGATGATAATTCACATTTTAGAAGATAAATTTGATAATTCAAGACTTTTCATATGAGAAGGCATATCCACCCTAAGATAACGTGCTCGTCCTCTCGCACGCGACTCTACCTCTACCGCGTTATCAATCATCTATGTTTACTATTCCAACGTTTTAGCCATTTTATGTAACATTTTATATCTATTTACTAAGTTGCCTAAACATAAATATTTTACATAAACTTACTTAAATACTAAGGTTTTGGCGTAAGCGATATTGCGGACAAGATACTAACAAGTAGGCTTAAAATTATGTGTGTAAGGGAAACACTCCCTAAGTACATAGGTAATAAGGTTGAGCAAAACGTACTAGGATCTTACTTAGTAGGAGTAGTAAGGAGGCAAGGCAACCTTCGACTCAATCTTTTCTTATTATCTCATATCACAACGGGGAAGCCCTTGGTCTTTATCTCACTCACTATCTGTAAGTGATGATTAAGCCGAAAGTAGAAACGCACTTAGCCCGGAAAAACATCATGGCCGCAAATGTAAACTGCATCCTTAAAATAATAAATCAGAAATTAATTATAAAGTGACTTGTAAACGTGATTTTAATTAACACATTGCATAATTAATACAGTAAACTCCAGTCTTACATAAAAAGTGTTAGTCGTGAAGATATCGAACATATGTTTAGTCTTAAAACTTTCAAAAAAAGCATGAGAACTTTTGAACCTATGAAATCAAACCAGGTTAGGTGAACATTGCAAAATGATAAAATACTTTCGAAAAACGTTTGCACGCTCCACCGGGTCCGTTACAGGGTTGCCACACTTTGGGAACAAATCGGGACATGCGTTTATCAAGTGTCGGTAGCCGAACGCGACACTCGACTTGAATGCGAGAAAATGTGGTTTAATCCTTTAGGTCAAAGCTCTAGACTATTGACGTGAAACCGATCCTAACAGGATCTTTTAAGAATAATGATCCTGTCAGAACTATTATTAATGTGTTTACAACCCTAAATCTCAGCTGTAGTATACTCATTCGAACCAAATTTCACTGCACGGAATTATTTTCGTGTGGGTCCGTTTTCTTTATTTATATATTTTGCCATAAATTACATGTATATTTTACAGTTATCCGGGTAAAAGAAGTGTTTTAATGTAATTTCACCCTAAGGTGTAGCAACAATAGGTACAATATTAAAATGAATGTCACACACGCATAACAACCAACAGCAAGGGACTGGCTCGCTAGATACAGCGAACGACCTACGATTTTGACGATGCAGCTTTGTTGCCGCAAGTAACTCGCTGCGAAGAAGCTTCGGCCCCAGTCAGTCCGCCTGTATCGAGACGAATGGATACCCTATTTGCATTATAATGATGCAACGCTTCTCGGCGGACTGGTTAGGTATTCTTTGAACACTAAATTGATTATATTGGTAGTTGAATAAATCTTGGTTCAATTATCAGCTGTCAGTGTAGTCTGCTAAAGAATTTATGAGACTTTTGCCGCCTTAAGTTTCCTCCTAACGAAATGAAAAAAGACAAATAAAATACTATACCAAAATCAAATAGTATACCTATTTGGTTAGATTCCAAATAACTTATTCGGTTTAGGCTACAAGTAGCTCTTATGAATGTCGCTGTGCCATCGGTTCTACACAGGCCAGGAGACCTTGGACTGACAAGAACCGGCCAGAAACTCAGCAAGAGCATTTCTTTTCTTCCTTTAAAAATGAATGATAAAAGTGACTCATCACCCCACACGTTCAAAAAAGATGCGATAACTTTTTATACGTTCATTGAGGGTAGTTGTGTTTTTCAGTATTCTCTTATTTTAGCTTACGTAATTAGTAGCATATCTCACTGATTTGTTATACCTATTAACCTCGCTGGGGTGACCGATCACCCACTATCCTTTTACGTTTGTGCTTTTTTTCGAAGGGCTAATTGAAATAAAGAACTTTCTGGGAATGAACCTTCTTTGAAACTGCAAAAACAAGCACGGTGCTCAATGTGTCCAAGAAAAAAAGAAGAAAAAGTTAAAGTTGTTCGTGTAAAATGTCATTTGCCGGTATGTTCCGATCACCGTAAAGATATTTGTCAGAACTGCATTAAATCACAAATATATATATATATATATATATATATATATATATATATATATATATATATATATATATATATATATATATGCATATAAGCTACTTAAAATTGTTTTTCATTCTTTGATTTGGAACTATATTACATGTTTCTTTAAAATAAAGTGATATTTTTGTATACATATATGTTTTATTTATGCAAATAAGTTGTGGGGTGATGGGCCACCCCCTATCCTTACGTGTATGCAAGAAAAGCCTATCCTGCCGAAGGTTAAAATGAACTTTAACAAGTATTTTTTTAACGTCAATTCAAAGCCATGACTTCGTAAACTCTACGGTCACCTACTTTCTTTTACAGGGTCAAAATATTGGATTATATCATAGAAGGACAATTTCCATTACATTACTATTAACACAAAATATAGGACATTCACAACATGTAAAAAAATATTAAAAAATAAAACATCTAAGTTTTCAAATTTACATCATGTCCCAATTTCAATTGTCACAAAATAGTGTGCTATCTTAAAAAGCACTAATCAACATTCACTATTGTATTACTAGTATGCCAAGGCATAGCATGTTAAATAAAACCATATTTCATTTGAATTTTAATTAATATTAGTTGTCCACGAAGAAATGCTTAAGTCTAAATTATGAACAAAATATCAGTATACCTTACTTACTATTGTATCCTTTTCTATACTCGGAGTTACCATAATATTGTATCCTTTTTTTTATACACAGAAAAAATTGTCTTGCGCATATACCGGGGTCAGGGGTCACTCATGTTGTACGGGACATTCCTTTCCTCTCCACTACAAACCCAAATACCACTGCCACTGTGATGACTCGGGACCCGGGTTAGGATGTCCAATTTTATCGTGACATTTAGAAATTATTTACAGGTAAAATCTATTTGTAACTTGCTACCGCCATCAGTTTTTACAGGTTAATAAATCCCAGACCTGTATCTACCTCAATGCGAGACCAGAAGACAAAAGTAACTTGAAACAAGATTTAACAAAATAGTTCATCTCAGCCAAAAGATGTCCACTGCTGGACAAAGGCCTCCCCCAAGGATTCATAAGGATACATGAGGGGATTTGCCATAATCGCCACGCTTGGCAGGCGGGTTGGCGATCGCAGTAAGTTGATTGAGAGTTAACCTCAGAGAGATGCTGCTGCCCATCCTCCGGAATGGTCCCTTTGTCGGCTTTTACGACACCCACGGGAAGAGATGGGGTGATGCAATTCTTTATCCCCGGCACCACACAGGGAGACAAAATAGTTCATTCACATGCAACGCAACGTAAGCAATATTTACGAAAAAAAATTAAACAAAAAACCTATCTCGCCATAGAAATCTATTACCGTTTTCGGTGTTACTAAACATAAATAAAGACTCAACATTTACACCGAAATTCTAAACACAAAAAAAATGAATTAACCAGTTGGCGTTTGTAGCAGAACAGTTAGCAACCTGTTCGTCTACTCCTTTTTTTCGCTTTTACACAGCAATTTTACTGCTGACATAACGGTGGGTCTCATTAAAAGATTTATACTTACAATAATAAGTATCATTAACGATACACAGTGATACGTCTAATTATGACTTTTATTATATATACTGGTTAATTATTCGTGATCGAAGTTTATTGGCTCAAAATAGCGCTTTAACGGTCGGTACCGGAAACGGGGTTTTTTTTTCTTCGAACAATTCAACGCCGCCTTTTAAGAAAGATATCTCTGGTTATTAAAATATTGCAGTGTTATGTGATACTATTATTCACGGTACATCGATTCGTAAAAACAACGCTTGGAGTCAATGGGTGCACTTAATGAGGTATGCTGTGGTCCAAGATTCAAACTTTAGAGTTATATAAATAAGAAATTATATTGCTTGAAAAGGAAAAAAAAACAAAAATACTATACAACTATAAAGTAGCACTTTTCTATTAGTTCTAATAATAATAATGTTTAATGAAACGAAAAATATTTAGTTGTGTTGTATGTATCACAATAATAATCAAAAAATTTCTATGAGGCACAAAAGGGCTCCCACTCAGCTTAATGCCAGGGTATCTAAAAGGTACCCCGACGCTGGTATTCCCTTTCTCCCTATTACAGTATAGAGTTTAGACAATAATTCGCAGATATTCAGACTTTTCCACAATTCTGCCGAGACTAGATAGCGGCTGACCCTAGTACCTTACATTACGTAAATTTTTGGCGTGCAACAGCATTGATTTGCGTGTGTCTAAGATCCAATAAAATTACAGTAGTTATAACCTTGGTTTTCAAACGTCCATAAGCCGTTGGCAACTTTCCATCAAGCCGTGAGCTCGTTTGCTGGCTCTGAAACATTTCAAATTAAAACTCTTTGTACCTTACAAATAAATAGAGAATAAGCTTTGAAAAAATTAAAATTCCGTGTTTTGTTACCGTCATGTAAACTTAATTTCAAATTAGAGTAAAAGAGACAAAACACGGAATAACTATTCGAAGCTTACTCTCTGTTTGTTTCATCATCATCATCATCAGCTCATTTTTTAAGTCCCCACTGCTGGGGCACGAGCCTTCCCTATGGATGGAGAACGGGTCATAAACTACCACGCTGGCCCAGTGCGAATTGGTGGTTCTTAACGACTGCTAATGCAGCCGGGACTACATGCTTTACGAGCCTTCCGAAGCACGGAGGAGCTCGAGATTATACATTTTTGATCACCGATCCGATTGCGAAAATTGCTAAACCTCAGCATTCGCAGGCCGGACGCGTTGACCACTGCGCCATCGAGCTCTTCTGTTTATTAGTTACCTCCGTATCTTATGCGTTATACCCCACACAAAGCCAAAAGGGGGGAACACATTTGAATATTTCACGCATGGCGCGTCGCGCGTGGCGGTATCACAGGAAGTTGGGATCCTTTAATCGAGTCGAAGGAACGTCTCGGTCAAGGTCCGTAACTTCCAAGGATATATGTGGGCTATGCGTTTCACGGTTTGCGTGTTAGCGCAAAGAGTGTTTTTAAGAGTTTTTTTTTTATATAGGGTTTTCATTGACTTGGATTCTAGTCGGATACATTTGTTTGGTCACACTACTGAATAATATTAACAAAGTGTTCAATGACTTACATTATTGACTTTATACTGGCGCGGAGATAATGAAGGTTAGTCCTTCGAGCAGGAGTTTCAATATGTTCATCATCATCATCGGTCTATCTTAGTCCACTGCTGGACTAAGATAATAATTAATAATTATATTTTTTTTTACTTTCAATATACAACTACTAAATTGTTGACACTTGACGCGGACTTCTTAATAGCATTTTTAAATTGCCGTTGCATTGTTTTGTTGAATTTGCCAACACTCATACATGTTCACCAACACGGTTAACAGCAGTTACATTATTTTACAGCAGTTACATTCATTATTTTTATTAATTTAAATGCGTTAATAGTAAAATTATTGTAATTTTTTTGTAACTAGTTTCAAAGTTTAAATATGATCGTATGACAGCTGATACAATTTACAAATTCGAAAAACGAACTTCATAAAATAAACGACTGTCAAACCGAATGATTCCAAATTCGAAAAAATAAAAAAGACAATTTATGGTCTTAGAAATAATGGACACGTCAGCCATGATACAGTTATTTCTAATTATTGTATTTTTCGGTGGCAGGTGGAGAGTAGCGGGTGACGGGTGAAATTTATATGTCCATTAGTAATTTTACGGGACCCCTAGTTAGGGACTTGTTTTGGGGTTAGCGGCGTGGATTGGTCACGTGGCAGCTTTTAGTTTCGAATAACAGCACGAAAAACAGCGTCATGGAGTGCCATAACAAATGTTATGCGGCCATCTTGCCTAATTCAGAATACAGAAACTATGTTATTTCTTCTTTTGTATTTTTTATATACTAAACTAGCTGACCTGGCGGACTTCGTACCGCATTTCTTTTTTTTTTTCTTTTTTTTATATAGACTATGTTACTCAGCGCTAATGTAGCATTCTAATGGTGAAATATATTTTTAAATCGGTCCAGTAGTTTTTGAGTTATTCGTTGCAAACATACATATATACATAAATACATACATACAAAAATACAAAGGTTTCCTCTTTATAATATTAGTATAGATATAGATAAATTTATATTTAATTCTCAAAGGAAAAAAAATCATAGTCACGTCAAGGACACTATGTGACATATAAGTATGATAACTTTATTTGCGTTTTACAAATCTGGTAATATTTAATGTAGGCATACTCATCATCTTCATCATCACCAGCTCATTTTATGAGCCACTGCTGGGGCACGATCTTACTTTGATTTGACAAGCCACAATCAAAATAAAAATTAAAATTTATCTTATCTTATCTTATCTTATCTTATCTTATCTTAAAATAATATTAAATCCCAGTACCAACACCATACTGCCAGACCAAAAGATACTGTAAGCTCTTTCTGCGTAAAACGGAACGCACCTGATTAAATTTAAATAAGGGTATACAAGTTACTAACTAATTATGAGCCGACCAACACCTCAGTGTCCCTGTGACCACGGACCCTGCAAAGGGTTCGAAACGTCTCCAGATAAACATTAAAAAGTAATGTGTAAAATAAACGCGAGTAGGTCCATTTTAATGTGTAGTGTTCGCGTAAACTTTAGAAAACAATATATAAAATTAAATTATTCTATTAATTTATTTCAATTTTCCTGTGCAACCCCGCTGAAAGACCGGGTACTTAGTAAAGCTTGTTAACCCCGTTAAATATTCTATTTACCATAGCAAATATACTATGAGCATCAAATTAAGGAAGTGAGACTTGTAACAGGTATTTGGTGTCTAGCCGAAATTACCGGTGTGCAAAGTGTTATCGCTATTAAACATCCTCTTAGATTAAACATTTAATTACCCAATAATGTTGCAACTGTATTTCGCAAAACTTTATTCCTGTCTGTTAGACATCACATGACCACTGACAGAAATTAATTGACATTTCAACTCGCTATTATCATCAGAATATGCATCACTGTAGGCATTCCCACATAAAGAGTAATAGTAATAAAATAAAATGAAAATAAAATAAAATAAATGTTTCCCACACTTACACCAATTATCTAGCCCCAACAAGAGCTTCCGTAAGAAACTGGATAAAATGGTTAACTAGACAACGGATAAACATATTTAATATACTTAAATACATACTTATTATACATAGGAAACACCCAAACCCGAAACAATTTAGAAAAACAGGTATTTCTAAATTGACCCGACCGGGGATCGAACCCGGGACCTCAGAGATGGCGACACCATGAAAACCGGTGTGCAAGCCACTCGACCAAGGAGGTCGTCGAATAGTAAGTAATAAAGTGTTTATTTCTGGCTATAAGTAATGGCCTAATTATCTATACTTAATATTACGAGTATAATGCTGAAGAGTTTGTTTGTTTGTTTGGTTGAACGCACTAATATCAGAAACTACTGGTTCGAATTGAAAAAATATTTTTGTTTGAATAGTCCATTTATTGAGGAAGGCTATAGGCTATATTACATCACGCTATGACTAATAGGAGTGGAGCAGCAATGAAAAATCGCTAATTAACGCGGGTGAAACCGCGGGGCACAGCTACAATATTATAATAGTGGTATAAGCTTGGATTAGTAATTCAGTATTTCGTTTGTATGTCACTCAAATATAATTTTGAATCGTATGAATAGTAACAAAACTAATAACTATTCCAGTTTCTTGTAAGAGGACTAGAATCTAACACAACACTATAAGACAGAGGAAATATTAACTATAATCGGATTTACTATAGTAGGGAGATCGGACTAAGACCCAAGGCGCGTTGGTAGGTTTTAACAACGGCTGATCCTGCCTTCCGAAGCACGAAGGAACTTACTCATCCTATCAACATCACGAAAGTCGCTAGTTGTTCCCTAAATCATGGGTTGTCGATCCTGTTTTATCCAGGTGTTCAAGAGGCATCCTTTAAGCATATTTGTGCTTCCTCTTCGCACATCTGAAATTGAATTACCTTAAAAATGGTGTCCCAAGTTGATCGGGTAAAACCCAGTGTTTGCCTGCCCATTAGCGATGATCGTGCACCGGAACGATAAAGTTACCCCTCTTCTTGAGCAAGTAATCTCTCATCAACAACCAATTCTGAACGTTATACACATACAGCTTAAAGGTTAAATTACCTTAGCGGTGTTGTCATCGTCGCAAGAGTTTGGACTGACACCGGTCAAGTAATCGAAACAGGACAATTTGAGTTGTATAACGTTGTTGTAAAGGATTATTTTGGATTAACAACTGTGTTAAAGACTGCTCTTATGTCAAGTTCTGCTTGGAGGACCACGGAGCAATATCTTTTTAAGCCGTTCTCTTGCCGTCTTAATGCTTAAATATAAGGTTCGTTTTCGTACAAGAAACAGGGTAATTGAGTTAATAGGGGATAGTCGACCGCAGGTTTATTGTTAGATATATTTTTATTGTTTCTTCAAGGGTTCACTTTCGGGAGGAAGTGTTACATATCGTTGGGTTTTCGGACGTTATTTTATTACCGTCAGCCCTCGGCGGTTTTTAATTTTGTATGACGTATCTGTTACACGATAGTAGGAAATGACTATTCTTTCTAGCTCTCTTGCTGTGGCTGTATTGTTTTATGGAATTAAAAAAAGAATTCATAAATGTTTTTGTTTTGTTTATATAATTTTTACGCAAATTTTGTTGCAAAAAGAGCACCTGACCCGGTATGTCAGAAGGGAGGTTCAAATCCTACTCGTGGATTTTTTTTCAACATTTGTGTTTTTGTAAAAGAATTCAAAATCTGAAAGTGAAAGAGAAAGCTCAGCTCGGTTAGGAGAGCTGTTCTGATGAGTTTCTGAGGATTCTCGTTGACCAAGAGAAAAGTTTTGTTGATCACACCTTCATCATCATCAGCTTATGAATGACCTTCTGCTAGGCTCAGGCTTTTCCTTATGAACTATAAACACGTAGGGAGATAGCGTAATTTTTAAAATTCTAGTTAAGCTATCCATAATATATCGATAGTCGATTTTCAGGGGACAACACTACGCCATTTTAGAAGTTCTGTCTTTAAACTATCAATAGTCGGGTACAGTCAGCAATGGAACTCGCTGACACCTTTCCTACTAAGACATTATAGACTCTATGATAGTCTCTTTATAACTGGACTTATAAAGAGACTATCATAGAATCTATGATAACTTCTAGATCTAAATATATGTAATGGAGGACAAACGCCAGTTTTGGTTTGACAAAACTTCTGTCGTTAACTGTAGTGAAAAAGGTTTACCTAAGATTACGTATATAACCTTTTAAAACTATCATGGGTCACTTGCATTGGAGTAATTTTAACGAGTTCCTTGCCATGTTTTTTTTTATATATATGAGTATATGATATCCAATATATATGAGTATCCAATAAAAAACACAAATGTTGAAATAATTTCCACGAGCAGGATTTGAACCTGCACCCTTCTGACATACCGGGTCAGGTGCTCTCCCAATTGAGCTATCGTGGTTCTAACCAGCCCGCCGAAGTTATTCAACACTATTTACATTTTTACTTTGAAAGCCAAAGGCGCCCATTCAATGTCATCAGCTACCGTCGTTAACATCCGATCATAATATTTTTACAAATACTAAAGATCAGTTTAAGAAGTAGGCAAGCTATTTATAAAATGTTTTTGTTTTGTTTATATAATTTTAACGCAAATTTTGTTGCGAAACAAATTACAAAAACACAAATGTTGAAAAAATTTCCACGATCAGGATTTGAACCTGCACCCTTCTGACATACCGGGTCAGGTGCTCTCCCAATTGAGCTATCGTGGTTCTAACCAGCCTGCCGAGTATCCAATACCCAAACGAAGCAGTTTGCATTAAACCCCATTCATTAACTCAATTCAAACAAAAATCTTTAAAGATACTAAGAGTTAGTAAATAACATCTTAATTGTCATCTAATTCTGTACGTATTTACTAGCAATTACAATCAAATACACTTCGAAATGCGATTTATTTCCTCGAAACTGCCAAACTGAGATCAGTAACACTATCTAAGCCGGCGGATCGCTAATCTGCAATCTTAAGACTTAACGAACTTCAATTAAGGTCCATAAATATTCATTCGGCAGACCCCAGTAGTCAGGGCTCATTATTTCATAAATTAATTAACGAACTAACATCAATCAGTTAATAAGGGAACATTGTATTATGGTAATGTGACGCAACAGTTATGGTCCTTACAATGTTTCAGTTTTTATTGTGTCTAACCTGTGTTCAGGGTGCCTAATGAAAGTTTCGATCACGTTAACGATAACGAGAATACTTATGTATGGAAAAGTTTTAACTCTCCTCGTATTACAAAAAAACAGATGTTGAAAAAATTTCCACGAGCAGGATTTGAATCTGCGCCCTTCTGACATACCGGGTCAGGTGCTCTCCCAATTGAGCTATCGTGGTTCTAACCAGCCCGCCGAAATTATTCAACACTTTTTATAATATTTTTACAAATATTAAAGATCAGTTAAGAGATAGGCAAGATATTTATAAAATGTTTTTGTTTATGTAATTTTTAACGCAAATTTTGTTGCGAACAAATTACAAAAATACAAATGTTCAAAAAATTTCCACGTTTTCCATATTTAAAAAACAAAAATGTGTATGGCAAAATTTTACTCTTCTCGTATGTCGCCAGGAGGTGCTGCTTCAATCTTAGACTAATTCTCGTTTTTTTATTTTTATTATATATTTGATTCTTCATTTGTATTAGTAATTTAAGCAATTGACATTTGATATAGGTATTTAATAGTTCAATTTATTGTTTTACGGCTCGAAACTCTGTAACCTTGAAATAAGTTTTCTGCCCATGGACAAGACAGATTTTTGATTGACACAGTTGATCAAAAAAGGCAGAGGAACTGCACCATACAGCTTTAAATGAATTTTGATTAATTATTTGTTTTGTTTGTAATTTTATAATTTTATTGTATTTAAATTTTTACTATAATTTACTTTTGCATGCTACAATAGTTAGCAGAATAGGATGAGCCACCCAGACTCGACACTTTATCGAAAAGTTCGTTTTCGACATTGTACCGACCGGGAATCGAACCCGGGGCCTCCGAGTTAGCGCCGCCCTAACATTGCCTTGATCTCACCTGATGTTAAGTGATGATAAGGCCAATGATGGAAGCGCACTTCACCCAGGATCCTCAACTATTGAGGCACTGGATATCTCATCTCTAGCTGTTGGAACACAACAATGCAATAAACATTGATGTTATGGCGACATATTTAGACGGACAAACAAGTCCTACCACCAACCAAACCGAGTACACAAACACGTACCTCCCGCTGGGAATCGAACCCGGGACCGCTGGATCTAAACCGGTGGGCTTATCCACTAGACCACAGAGGCGGTCGCCAATATCATAGTGTATTTCATGTCACTTTTAGTTTCGTGAACGCCGGTGACATTCAAAAATCGCCCTTCAGATCATACGCTAAGTAGATACATTATTGCAAAACTCTCATTCTATTTTTATGCTATTACTTATTGCATGATAGTAGTAGGTGATCGTTATCAGATTTTTACATAAACACTCGTTAGAACGGGTACAAATGCACCTGCATACTATTATGCTTCGGTTCCTCTTCTAAAGGCTATTCTAATAAATCTGCCTTTGTACGCTCTAGCTATATTGTTTTCTAAAGTTTACGCGAACACTATACATAAATTAATAATAATTAAAACTAATGTTTAAAATAAACGCGAGTAGATCCGTAAAAGTAATTTCATTTTAATACGCTCTATATTCAAAGTCTTTTTTTTTATTTATTGCATGGTATTCTTAATGTTATTTTACGATTAACGACGATTACCTTGTCGGTGGGAGGAATCCAATACTTTTTTACACAGTAGAAAATTAGGCATACAGGAGTCCGGGAAGACACAAGATGCTTATGTGAAGAACCCACGACCTACCGCAGTCCAGTCCCACTGAGCTACCGAGACATCTAGGTCCCTGTTCAAGTTATCAATTTATAAACAAATAAATACATATTAGACAACATCATATACATTGTTTGATCATTGGTAGCTAAAGCACTCGTTTTATAGAAATCAGAAACAATGACAGTACCAACCACACAGAACCGACACAATATCGAAAAGTTCGTTTTCGACATTGACCCGACCGGGAATCGGGAATCGGCTACGGAGGTCGTCATCAATCGTCGGTCATCGTCAATTGCTTCTTTAATATGTCAGTACCTGGATGACGGGTATTTTTTTATGGATAAAACGACGTTTTCTAAAAATGAAACCTAGCTCGATTTATCGCCCTCAAAACCCCCTGCATACCTACTAAATTTCATGAAAATCATTGGAGCCGATTCCGAGATTTAGATTATATAAATACATATATACAAGAATTGCTCGTTTAAAGGTATTTGAATAGCTGTCGTTGTAGCATCAATGTAACCTAATACATCATGGGTCCACTGTATAAAACCAATAGGTAGTACTGTAGCAACCGAGACTCCTTGCCCGGGCATGCTTACTGGCAGTCGCCGTGGCCTGCATTCAAACGTAGTTGAAGAAGAAAAAAGAAGAGCATCGTGGATTCTTTGACGGGCCGCGACTACGAATGGATCATTATTGTTATTAATTCGATATTTAATACACTTAATTGAAACGATAAAGTATTTCCTTTTATAAAACCCCCGGTACCTTAAGTGACGATCCATCTGGTCGTCACAGTACCTAGTAGGTAGGACATTTAAACATATTTTATGGAATTTATATTTATACTAACGCTTCAGTTGCTAACTAACAAAGCGGTTGCTAACTCGGCACTATATATACGAGGACCTGGGCACGGTATATAACATTACCGTGACCTGGGTTTAATTCTCAGATCAGGCATAATGTGTTTCGGAATTTTTGATGCATAACCCGGGTTTGCGATAACCTACTCGCATTAGGCAAGAGTGGTAATTCAAACAGCACCCATGAATTGTAGTGATGACTTGATTTCAATGATGGAAGCTTAACTCAGCAATGGGATAACCCAACTCCACATGACTTTAAAGTTTATCCTGACACCCCCTACCAACCATAAGGATATAAAGCTAAAGGCGTCAAACATCCTTGCGCAAGCACAAGGGACCATCTTCGTCAGGTCATAACGCCAGATTAGAACCCGCCGAAGCGCATTCTTCATCATTCATCCACTACCTAATATCCGGATAGGTTAACGGAGCTGTAAGCTCGCTCACTTCTCGTTGCATTAAGAGTACAACTCGCAGTTCCACGGCTCGGGTTGTTAACTCTAAAGTCGACTACCAAATGTCCTCTTTGGTGGCGGAGTTGTAAGCCCACTCACTTCGTACGTATACTTGTAATGGGCCAATTAAATTACTAGTGAAAGCCATAAAATAGGATTATTAAAAACTCGCCATAACAGTAAATTCGCCATCGAAAAAATGGTGAAAAAGCATGCGTAAACCCGCCACAGGTAGCATTTGAAAAATAAATCGCTTTTTAATTATTTTGGTCTATTGTAAACTCGCCACATTAGGTGTTTTCGTATGGACTGCAGAAGAATTAAACATAAATTAAACTAATAATATAAAATAATACAAGCCTTATATATAGGCTAATTATTTTTTATCAATACACTTTATTGCGATTTATATCGATGTATGTTAGTCAATGTTTAATTAACTCAACTTATATTTAGCCAACCCGCGGTTATGTAAAAGCGAGTTATGCGTTATGGCACAAGCAGCACGGACCGTGAAGCGATAGGGATGTGCTTATGCGCAAAGAGCAATTAAATAACAGGTTATAATAATTACAACTCGCTTACAAGTTCAACCAGAAAGAAATGTAATCAAACATTTTTATGGCGATTATTTTATGATACCGAGCCGGCAAACGATATGGACTGATGGCAAGCGGCCATTACAGCCCGTGGACGATTGCATCATCAAGTGTCTCGTGGTTTACCAACCCTAAAGCTTCAGAACTATGCATTGTTATTTTACTGGATCTGTACCCCTTGAACCGGAACACAGCAAGGCAAACTAATCCTACTTGGCAGCAGATCAGCGGTCTTTCACCAGGAAGATCCTGGCCTTTCTTTCAAAATACTAGTGTAGTGTCTCAAGACAAATTTTAGACTGACCATGAAATACTAAAATTAGGAAACTTAATTTGGCAATAAAAATGATTTAATAAATAAAGTTGTTCAGACAACTGCCAACACAACAGGAATACCAATTTCAGATATTTACATTCCTTATAATAATTCCTAATATTGTTATTTCTCTCAATTCATAGACATGGTTAGTTTTCAGACGTAGTATAGTTATCCAGTTCATATAATATGGAATTAAACCATTGTTGACTCGAAAGACAACATTAAATATATATATTTTTTTAAATACGTTTTTATTAAATAGCGGTGTTACAATAACGTGCTTAAAATAACGTTAACAGCATGCTATAAGCTAGTGTTGCGCCTTACCGTTGCACAACAATAGCCACAGGTGGAATAGTCGTTTTTAGGTCGCCACGGATGCACAGACAAACGTACATCTAATACTAGTTATGCAGATCGGGGCCGGTTGGCGTCTAAAGACACTTAGCTATAGTATAACTAACAATCGACAAATGAAAGGATCAAATTGTTTTCTTCAATGTATATTGGATTGAACCACCAATCCGCACTGGGCCCGCGTGGTGGTTTATGGCCCGTTCTCCCTATCCATCCATAGGGAAGGCTCGTGCCCCAGCAGTGGGGACATTAAATGAGCTGATGATGATGATGATGATGATGATGATGATGATGATGATGATGATATTGGATTGGCTAAGTGCTTAAGTTCTTGAGTGGAGACCGCGTATCGGTAAACGTAGTGTAGGATAGGTGTGTAGGGCGCCCTCAGACTAGGTGGAGCGACGATCTTCGCAAGGTGGCTGGCAAAAGCTGTATGAGAGAGACGAGACGGCATTTTCAGCTTCACTGAGCATTTTTGGAGGCGGCGAGAAACGTGTGAAACGAATCACCTTCGAAGGTTTTCTAGGGGGAACGGCATCACGCACTAGTGCGTGTCCCCGTGCCCTACTAGATTCTCCGAAAGGTCTGGATCGGATTGGGGAGCGGAACAAGCCGAGTGCGCCTCTAAAGGCTCGGGTTGGCCGGAAGCCGGAATGCTCAGTGGTGGTGCCTCAGCCTGGATAGGCCTCTCTGCGTGAGGACTAGTGCATATATTAGGGTTATAAAGGGGACACGCTTGCGTGATGCCATTCCCTAATAAAACCCTCTGATGGTATTTCAATCACACGGCTTAAAGAACCCTTACAGTTTCTCGCCGCCCGAAAAAGTCATGTAAGAAAAGAAAAGGTTGAAAAGGCCGTCTGGTGCCATCAGCAAACTCTCTCCAAAAAAAAGACCAGCCAGACTTTACGCAAAAATAAGAAAACTTTACAAAACATATCGTAATAACGCACGGAGTGGGATCCTATGGCGTCATGGGTGGTGAAAGATCGTTCCAGCGCGGTGGCTGAGGTCCCGAAAGCAATTAAAGACAGTTACTGGCACCACTAAATAAAGAGACTGAAGAAGGTAAGCTTCGTACAGACGCGCTCGAGTAACACACACATAGACAACGTTTCACCGACACGGAATCTCCCAACAGCTGCGCTCGGACTGTTCCGAGCTGTTCAGAGATCTCTGTCCGGTCTGTCAAGGGGTCTGTGTGAGTTGGTCAAGCGCGGTATGTATTAAGGCGACACACTGAAAATATGTACCAACGTTCGACGAACAGTTTAAAACTATAATATGACTCATGAATCTGAAATGTTGATATAGGTAAATTCATGTCTTTATCTTGAATTTGCTTGCTCAAATACACGATTGTATAATTTTGATTGGATCATAATTATTTTCGAAAACATCACAAAAAACATTATTGTTCAAATTACATCAGAATTACTTAATTGATATGCTTGAAAACCAGTTAAATATATTGATAACATTAATATTCGTAATTTCGTAGCTGCATATTTTAATAACTAAAACCAATTTTTTTTTTTATATTTTTTGTTTTTTTTTTTTATTTGCGGTCTCAATTGTCGCAGGCGCTACGTATTTTCGACCTTATGACAGCGCCAGTAAGGATCAGCCTTTTTCAATGTTCACAAAGCCAGGTGTCGTCTTAAGCTTACTTTCTGGGTCCTCCTTATTTTGTTCCGGCAGAGGCAGGCTGGCCGCGCGCCGCCCGCCCCGCCCGCCTGGTCCGTGACGCGCGCCGTTCCAGAGCGTGCGTTACAGGGCTGGCACGTTACAGACAGGGCCCTATATATTTTGATTCTTTTTTTTATAGATAGCTCTGCAAATGACTCAATCCCACCTGATGTTAAGTGGAAATGGAGTCCAGACGCGAAGATTACTGGTGCAGCGTGAAAACAAACGTAGCATCAGTTAACCTCACTCTGCCGGTCCACAAGGTGCTTTTTCACGCTTCTTTTGAAGGGCCCCATATCATAGGAAGGAGGGAAAACGTGTGCTGGTAGACTATTCCATCTTTTGGAGGTGCGACAAAGAAACGAGTCACCAAATGTTTTTGTGCGCGATGGGATATTTGAGACAGTGAAGCGGTGACTCCGAAGAGCAGCACGTGTACCCTATGAAGGAAGAAAAAGAAAAAAGAAATCACCATCGTCACATCAACAATTCAAAATAAGCTTAAACTACAAATACCTCTTATGAATATCACGTGGTCAGGGTGGGAAACCTTGTACTGAGAAGAAACTACCTCATCAACATTACAAGCTCATTTTATATCCCCATTTCTGGGGCACGAGCCTTCCCTATAGATGGATAGGGAGAACGGGCCATAAACCACCACGCGGGCCCAGTGCGTATTGATGGTTGTTAACAAAATGCAGCCGGGACCAACGGCCGTTCTAATCCAATCTGCCGTGGAGGCCTCAGTTTGTGATTTGACACTGCACCCTCGAACTTCCGAGGGTAGAATAAAATCGAATACTTAGATCCAATTAAAATTGTTGAAAATCTATGTTTTTAATGCTGTAGATCGCTTAAAACGTTTATCTACACTAATGTTGTAACATTCTATATTATGTTGTTATTATGTTTCCAATACTTGACTTATAATTACTACTGTTATAGCGCAGACAACAAAACACTCAATTTAAGCAATTTCACATGATGGTATAATATCCACATCGATATCGTAAAATCTCATTATAACATCAATAAAACGCGACCAATTAACCTGGCGAGCCTTATGTCAAAATCCTCATACAAGTTGTATAAAATTTTGATATTAGGCTGGCTTTTGAAAACAGTTGGGTTATACGTGAAAACTTCGTCGAAACTACTAAACTTACATACACAAAACTCTTTGGTAAGATCTTGTGCCAATTGAATAAAAAAAGAACAGCGCGCGCTCGCTCCTGATTGGCCCTGCGCGCGCAGCTGCGCTCTCATTGGTTATTGGATGGTGGATGGATTGGTTTGGTTGGTAATTAACATTAACTTTCAAAATTGTACCATCCAAAATTTGAACAATTATTATAAATAAACTATTGTCAGCTTTTACTCTTGTTGTTTGACTAATTGCATTAGTGAAGATAAAGTAGTGTATGCAACTGCATATAACACGGGTATTAAAACACTCGTTACTATTATGAAACTCGCTGCGCTCGTTTCATAAACTCACACTCGTGTTTTAATACCCTTCATTATATGACAGTTGCATAAACTACTATTATAGTTGAGCGTTGGAGGCAGGCACTTATTAGAGAATTCCATTGTTACAATGGTTAGCACATTCGAGACGAGTTGAATTTTTTTGTATTTTTACTATTATGGAAAAAATTGGCAACCCTAATTCTTCCTCCGATGTCGTTCGCCTTCCTCTCCATGCAGAAATTTTAGAAAAGCAGGCAGTGTTCGTTACGTCACGTTACAACACTAACTGTACACATTATCAAGGGTTGTAACGCAGGCACTAGAAGTGAGCCTAGTGGTACCCCGTTTACGCTACAACTAAGAAGTTTTAAATGCAAAATTAAATCTTGTGTAATGAGTTATGCAAAAAGTTCAAATATGATTTGATGCAGATTTACATTAAATTCAACAACATGGTGCTTTAGAACAAACTTTCCTATCTTTTTAGTTTCTGATTTCATGAACTAGTCCACTTAGTATGTGCAGGGTGCACATAGTAAATTTAAATTTTGCTATTACAATAACAAAAGACAGGTAGGTATTAATCCTGTTAAATCCGATTTGTCGGCACAGATAATAATTACTCAAAGGAAAAAGGAGAGAAAATAGCTTAAACTGATATTATTTTTATTTATTATTTTTAAGGCACTATAAACAACTACATTTACATATAAAACTCAACATTTTAAAATTAACGTGATCATACAAACGTAGCCGACCCCGTGTTGCACTAATTAATTAATCGATATAAAATTATTGTCCCATAATAATATATTTTGGTACATTATAAAATAAGACGAGACTCAAGCTATTAAGCATTATTCTAGACAAGCACAAACAAATTGCCCCATTATCTCAAATAGTTATTTAATTTATTTCATCAGAGTGCCCACCCACTGCTGAAATGTCCTCGCAATTCGACTTTTTATTTTATTTCACTTAACCAGCATCGCCGATCGAACGATAAATCCTACGAACCAAATAAATAATAATATTTATTCGTAATGACGGCTGTTGCGGACTGTACTTAATAAACGATTTCAGATCTTATTGCTTGAGTAATAAGGTGTAGAGTATTGGCGTAGTTCATGCTTATGGGTAGGGTAAGCACCCTACGTATTTGTTATAATTACTCGACGCGTTTTATTGTGATCAACATGTGTATGCGCATACGAAGTTTGACTTTTTCGCTTGCCGTAATTTTGGATTATTAATTTTAATGTTGGTATTACAGGCTTTTAAATATTGTTTATTTTCTGTAACGACTTTCGCAAATGGTTGTTTTACACTGTTTTGTTTTAATTCATACGCATTAACGTTTATGGTTACTCATTTATATATATAAATATATTCGGAAGAACACAAATTTTCTACAAAAAAAGATTACTGCTACCACATGAGTAAATATATTTTCGTCCCCCCATCTCGGAAAGAGTATTTTTGCTCTTCGATATTTGAATGCAAAAGCCGTTTTTATCCGCTAGAGGATAAAGTAAATTGAATTTAGAACATCGTGTGCACTAAGTTTGTGAATTTAAAACATCATTAAACCTATTTTGGTGCCGAATTTATCAGTACACAAGTCACTAACACCAACATTACAGTACCTACAACAAAAATATTACACTTAACTTAAGTAACTGTAGCAACGTTACTTTCAATTTTTCTTAATTATACCTAAGTATTATTTGTTGTAATTTAAAGATTATTCTGTAATACTTACTTACCTATCATAATTTAGTAGTTAATACCTAAACTGAAATAAAAGTATCTTGTGATTGTAAATGTCTTTTTTTGCATTTAGTCATTTCCTCGCTGAGGTGGGATGAAAAGTTACGTGTTGCACTCGAGTGCAAAGATTTTTCACCTCGTGCTCTTTTGATTCCCTCGCTAACGCTCAGGATTCTAATTTTTGAATCACTTGCTGCGCTCGTGATTCAATTTTAGAATCCTTCGCTTGCTCGGTCATCAAAATTGAGCACGCGGTTAAAAAGCAACTTTGCACTCTTGTATAACAAATAACTATTTCTCATGTGGTGCTACGTCACTTTGCTACCAAAAAGTCTAGAGGTAGTTTACTAACCTTTTTATAAATTAGTTAAACAAATAAGTCAACCTTCTTTTGTTTTGTTAGTTCTTTCACTGTAAGTTCATAAATCCAAATTTAAAAAGTATTAAAACGACGGTCCTTTTTCGAACATGACCGATAATTTGATAAAGAAAAAATTTCGTTGAAAAAAATATTGTTTGAAATAATGGCCAGCACACTTAATTAATTAAAAAGTGAAGAGTTTCGTGTTTGAGTTGAAGTAAAAGCATACTTTTTACTTTTACTACATACAATTTGATGCAAATCGTCTTATCTCATAATCTTTTCGCAATCATAACATGATTTTATATGCCAGTTACAATGTTTAGTGCTATAACTCAAGTCACCTGTTACCTTTTATAACCTTTTCGTTCACTACTAAGTACTTGTATACTTTAGTTTAATGTGAAAAACTTAAAAACAAGAAATTTCGAAAGTTGAGTTTGTAATGACGTTTATGAATAGCAAAGCACTCAAAGTAAAAAAACCTTTACTTATACTTAAGACGCAAACAGATTGACACTTATCAACCTTTGATTATCCTACTAATATTATAAACGCGAAAGTTTGTAAGTATGGATGGATGTTTGTTACTCGTTCACGTAAAAACTATTGAATGGATTTGAATGAAATTCGGCATACAGATAGTTTATAACCTGGATTAACATATAGGATAGTTTTTATTTGATAGTCCCACGGGAATTAATGGAAACTGTCAAAGCGGTACGAAGTCCGCCGGGTCAGCTAGTAGTAAATATAATCATACAAGAAATAATTTCTACACATTTTTGTTAGAACTTGTTTGAGACATTACATCCTTTGCTATACCTATTGTTAGCGTACATAAATAACCATAATAATTAAAAGACACTTAACACTAAGCTAATAGAGTTGAATTTATATATCACATACGCTTCCTTTCCACAGTTTAATACTGACGCGTGCTTACACAATCGGAGAGCGTCCAGTGTAGTAAGATCCGTAAGGTTGTATGAGTGTCCGTTGTTTCATTCATATATCTTGGAGGTAAGGGCAGGGTGGGGGGTCATGTTGTGGTGGTTTCCATGTAGCGGTGACCGCAGCCGTTCCGGTAGGGTAGTTTGATATATGAGATGTGTTTTATTGTAGGAAAGCCATGCGCTTGACCCCAGCTTCGTGGTGTCATATCCAACGTGCCGATGGTTCTGGGGACGAGTGCGTGTTTCGATCGCCTCGATCACGTTGAAGAAAAATTAGTATCACATTAAAGTAGCGCCTCCTGGTGAAAAAGGAGTAAAAATTTTGCCATACAAATTTGAATGGCGAATGAAACTCACACTAGGCACCCAGTAGGTACAAGTTTAAAATCAGCTGTACCGTACAACAGATTCTAGATACTTTTGTGTCTTATCCACTTTTCCTTTTTCTTTTCATAAAAAATAATGTGTTTCGCAAGTAACTAGTAATTGTTCTAACAGGGTTTCGAGGCTAAATATGCGGTTTGGGCAGAATATCAGATCCTACTTCTAAAAGATAGAACATTTATTTATTATTGAAAATTACAGAATTAAAATCTGAGATTATAAGAACCTAAAGTAACTAAAACTAATACAAAACTAAAATACGGCGTCAAAAAATTCCTCCGCATCGCAGTCGACTGGTAAAGTACCCAAGAGACTGGCAGCATTTCCACGTTGAATGGCAATGCTTAGTCTCTGGCCAAGGAAAAAGCCAGCCTTTGGGTCATGGGAAGTGTCAACCAGCCGTTTGGAGATGTCATTAAACAAAACATGAGCATTCGGACCCCTAAAAGTAAGCACTTCTAAAAGTGGTTACGGTGTTAAAACCGTAGGATATTTTTTTTGTGGAGAGAATTTGCCGATTGCCTCAGACGACATTTTCAGCTTTACCGGACTTTTTTGGGGGCGGCGATAACTTTTCCTCAAGCCGTGTGATCGCAACACCGTCAGAGGGTTTCTAGAAGGCATGGCATCACGCAAGCGTGTCCCATTGGCATTGAGGAGCTCTATGGCGCAGTGGTTAACGCACCCGGTCTGCGAGTGCTGAGGTTAAGCAACTTTCGTAAAAGCCGGACATCGGATGGGTGACCAAAAATCCGTCCGTGCCTCGGAAGGCACGTAAAGCCATTGGTCCCGGCTGCATTAGCAGTCGTTAACAACCACCAATCCGCATTGGGCCCGCTTGGTGGTTTATAGCCCGTTCTCCCTATTCATCCATAGGGAAGGCTCGTGCCCCAGAAGTGGGGACATAAAATGAGCTATTAATGTTGATGAGGTAGTTTCTTCTCAGTTCTCCCACCCTGACTACGTGATATTCATAAGAGATACTTGTCGGGTACATAAAATAAGCTGATAATGATGATGATGAAGCGTGTTCCCGTTCCCAACTAGATTCTCTGAGGGGTTCGGTTCGGATCGGGAGTGTAAAACAACCTTCTAAAGGCTAGGATATCGACTAGGGTTGACAACTGATTCTGTTTTTATGTCCCATACCTAACTACAAAAGTTTTGCTGCGAACAAAAAAGTTTAACGTTCTTTCAACGTACGTCCTGTCTGTATTAGAATCCTTAATAGCCGCCAATCCACTGGCCCCGCGTGGTGGATTATGGCCCGTTCTCCCTATCTGTTCCTTCCTATATGTTTCCTCCTTCCTTATGAAAGGCTCCAGGGGGAACATAAAATGAGCTGGTGATGTGATCATGTGTGATCAAAATGCTTATTGATAAATTAGTAATTATTGCCACGCTGCGTTGCAGCACGAAATGGGCCGGCACGCCCGGCGTAATACCACCCTTTCACAGAATATCGGCGTGAAACAATGGCACTCTTTGCTGTTGTGTTTCGTCTAGTGAGTAAAAGTACCGGAGGCCCATCTCTCACCCCTCTCCCTTCCCAATTCCTACTCCCTCCTCAAGATCCAACTCCTTCCTCACGGCCGGCAACGCATTTGCGATTACTTTGGTTTTGCGGGTGTCCATGGGCGGCGGTGATTACTTTCCATCAGGTGACCCGCCTGCTCGTTTGCCTCCTTTTAACATAAAAAAGTAAAGTAATGTTTACTTAAATCTTTGTAGTTTCATAGTGTTGCAATAAATGTATTATCTATCAATCTATCTATCTTACCAAAGTTACAATTATCAAAAACCACACTAAGCTACCTAATTTTAATTAGTGCATTCTAAAACCGTCCAATTTAATATAATAAAAAAACTAAAATTCAAAGCTAGCATTAATTGTTGAATAAAAATAATTAGGTTTATACCAAGCCAGATCACAACTAACTGTTTATAGCCTGTATAATATTAAATCAAAATTGTACTTTACAACTTCCGGTGCAGAAGGCTACCGGCTCAATTAGCCGATAGTTCAGTTGTTAATTATTAACATTAATCATGTGAGCACAGTGATACGTAATTATTTGAATTTGGAACGCGTTTGGTATACCGGCGCAAGAGTTTCTGGGAAATGTAAAGTTGTACCGAATCACCGATGGGTTGACACAGTAAGTTGGACGAGCGTTGAACTCGAATGGCAACGTGCGTAAGTAAAGTAAGAACCACTGCTGGGCAAAGACCTCTTTTATCAAAATCAAAATATTTTTATTATTAACTACAAGTAGGTTTTTACAAATGTGTGGGCCTCTTCTGTCAAGTTTGAAAGAAACCTGTCTCTTTACTGTACAATCATATTTTTTTTTGTAGTTAGGTACAGCGGTTCTATGATTTGAAATAGTGTACATTTGATGTATATTTAGTAAAATGTATGTGTGATATTTTGCATGTTTCTGTATTGTGATCAAACAATTTAATGCTTTTCCTTCTACTTTCCTTTTATGGAATAAGTTGTGATCACGTCATCGTTGCAACTGTATACAAGACAGATATGCGCGAGCGCTGATTAGCGCCGTTAAACAATAAAAATTCTATTGTGTCCGTATTCACGGCAGACGACGGATTATGGTTTATGGTAGGTGATAATCACAAACCCAATATATGCATCGAAAATACAAAACTCACTTTGCCCGGCTCAGGGTCTTAGAATATCGTGACGATCTTATGGACACGGCCAGCGAGACGTTGTGGTGATGTGTTGGGTGAACATAAAACTTATTTATGTATTTCTACTTGAGACAGAGGTATTTTCGATTTATACCTATTTAAAATAGAATATAACTATTTAAAAAAACATTTCATTGCAATACCAACGGCTTAATCTGCCTTCTGAAAACTTTTTTTTATATCTGACACGGCAAGTGACTCCACTCCACTTGATACTAAGTGGAACTGGAGTCCAGACGCGAAGACAACTGATTCGTAACGACACACCTTCACACATGCCACTTTACGCTTCGTTTGAAGGACCCCAAGAAGGGAAAAATATGCCAAAAAATACCAGCTTTTAATACACATACAATATTCGTTAGTAATCAAAAGACACATATTTTATCCATGTAGCATGTCATGTAGCTTGTACCGGTTCACATTATTACCATCGCCATGTGAAGTTAAAAGCTAGACTTTTTTTATCTCAAGCCAACTAAAAGACAAACCGGGAATTGATCGGTATCGCAGACGAGTTTGAAATAAATCCTATGCAAACTGAACGGTAATGGTCGATAGAACAGACGGTACGCAGTACCTTGGCTTAGTAAATGATCCCGTAAGTGGATTTATCAAAACAAACTCGATATTTACAAATAACGATGTATGCATTCGTGTAACGATCGAACCGGCTAAAAACAATTTAAAAAATTCACAGATTTCGCAGTCCCCACAAGAATCGGAGCATTGAAAATGAATACAACAATTTACGAAAAAAAAAACCATTTTATTTTAAATAACACAATTTCAACTTGAATGCACTTCTCGCCTGCATCCGCATCTTTTAACACCATTACCATGACGATCGGTCAATAATCAAAGAAGCTACACCCGTTTTTCTACAATACCAAATCTAAAGGGACCACCTACAGGTCACAATTATTAACCGATTTAAAAATTTTTTTTGCCATTTTATAGCTAAACTAATACCCTAGAACCCTTTTTTTAATTTTTTTTTAAATATTTACAATTTAGTATACAAACACCCCCCAAAAAACCAGATTTTTTTACATTTTTCATAATTCCAAAATAAGTTTCCAGTCGATTTTCAACATTCAAACGCTCACAGGTGTCTCAATATATTCATCAACTCTTGGTACTATTTCCATCTCGATTCTCCCAAAATCCTCGGAGCTATAGCCAAAAATACGTCTCAGGCGATTTGCATCTGATAACCATTTTCAATGGTAAAAGTTTTCGCTCTACCTGATCTGTGCAGATGTCACAGGGCACAGTTTTTTTTCTCTACAATAGTAATGATCTTTGTACATATCTCACCTGATGGCAAGTGGTGATAAGGCCGAAAATGAATGAACACTTCATCCCGAATTCGATATCCGCAATATGATAGAGATGATAGATTATGATATATATGATAGATAATTGGTAAAGAGAAGAAACTGGCTCATCAAATCAATCTCTAAATGTCACGATAAGATGTTGGCAGTTAGCCATACCAAATTTAGAACAAACTTGACAAAAAACCGGTGGGATATCCACTGGACCATTAATTCCGTAAAAACGGTGAAAATGTGGAAACGGCTCAGCCTAATCTTTCAGGCCAATTTTTTTTTGGGCTCTAGCCCAATATTCTGGAAGCACATATGCTTGTTCATAGTTCTATCTCTCTCTGCTTCTTTTTCGCGATTTCAGGACTCCAATCTGTCAATCGACAGCACAGCTTCATTGACGTTTACGAAATATACATCTGATTCAAACATTGGACTGACATCTGGAGACAAGCCAAAAACATACTGACCTTTAATTTACATTGACTAATAATCTCAGTTCAGTTCGTTGTACAAACATTGGATCCTTGATATTTATTGCGATTGCCTCATATCCTCGGCTTAAATTCTTATATCCAGTGGATGCAATGATTCATCGGTTGTGCAATCCGTGACGTCATTAACTAGTTAGGTGAAGGGTTCTATAGGAAATCGATTTTCGATCGATCGGAACTGATGACATTTGCATCTGTAATTTGGTTTTAATAAGCTAATTACGAATTTGTTAGGTTTGCGGAGGGTATTTTAGGTTGCCTAATGGTAGTTCAGTAGGTGGCCTTTTGTAAAGGAGTTAAAAAGTTAGATCTCAATTTTTAGTAGGCAGAACTGAAGTTAAAAATCTCAATATTGCAACATTGACATTTTTAAGATGTAGCTTTTTATTATTTTGTATGATTAATCACATTCATGAACTCTTAACTGGCAATGTAGAGTTTTACAATTAGAGATTTAAGTGCTTAACATATTTTTTTTGTTTTTAAATATCCAATAAAATTAGCACTCGTAGGTCAACTGAAACGTGGTGATAATCTGGTTTAAATATTGATCATGCGAGTGATCACTATAGTTTTAGTTATATCAAGTTATATATCAAGTTTCTATTGGATATAATTATGCAGTTTCCGAAACTGATATACTATCTTATAAATTGTTGGTTTTTAGCCAATACTCGTATAAGCCTATTTAGCTCGCTTTGCTACGCTGATGAAGCGTCCTGCGACCAATCAATCAATCACAAAACTTTACCCTTTATACCACTCATATGCAGTTACACGATCGTCAACCAACATACCACGCTGCCATAAGCAGTGGGCTATGACAGTCGTTGGAATTCTTGTCATAGTTCAGGGCACATTAATACAAGTGCTCACATGTGTCTGTGACGCGCGACGGATCGGCGCGGGCGCAGACTTACAATTTTCCCCTCAATTTGAGTTGCTTTCTGATTGCTGACAATGGCAGTCTATTAGAAAACGAGTAACGGCTTATGGAATTCTTACGTTATGCAGTAATATATAGTTATGTTGTTTCCTTATGGCATTGAGAATTTATTTCAACGTGGTTATATCGCCAATGTTGGCATCCCCTCTTTCTCCACATACAAGTTGTAAGATACGGCTATATGTGGCTAATCTTCAACTGCATTAACGAGGTAATCAGCCTACTATCTAGCCAGTTCAAAAAAGCAGACAGACTCCTCCTCCATAACAATGAGGAATGCACGTCTCCCTCATGGGTATCCTCAATGATACTTCACTCCCAAATTGGCCATGAAGGTCGGCTTTTGTAAGCATGGCAGTGACTTAAATGATTGTGTTTAACAATATTTTTATGAGTACTCTATTAAACGCGCACTTTTGCTTGTTTTCATCGCCAATCCCTAGAGTTTACTGTTTCCCTTTTTCAACGACATTCTCTAAGGTTTCGGTAACCCCAAAACAATGATAGACAACAGTTATACTTAGACAACCGTCACCTTACATGGCTTAGGGCATTAGCCATCGATCAGCTTCCTATTCGGAAACAACTGAGCTCCAATCGAAAGTTACCACCGGTATACCTGTAACCGGCAACTATGTAGAAGTATGATCCATCTCTTTAGTTGCAACAACACTAAACCCACCGCTGGCTAGCGCTGCTCGTCGCGGTCTGCTTCCCCCACTTTCGTAAGCTGATCCTGAAGATAGTGCGCTTGCTACCGGAACGAATGGGCCTGACTTTTACACACGCTTATGGTTGCTTACGCGACTCCAAACGGTTTGGTGATTCACGACTGTTATTACTGCAGAAAGTATTACTCAATATACCTCGAAAGTAATGCACAAGGACAGAATGGAAGAATGTTCACGCGATATACCTAACCAGAGGTCCTAGCCTCAAGAATTGACTCACCTAGCCTAATTCGAACGCCCCGGAGAGGTAAGGTGAGTAAAAACTACGACAGGAGAGAGAAGGACTACTATTAAACACTCATTACCATCTTGGGGGTTGTGATGGTAATGGTGGATGGATGGTCACCTCCCCACGATAGTGAGGTAGACCACTATCGTGGAGAGGCTCAGGATTGCAAATAGCAACCACCGATTACCACCCAGCAGTTAGTTCAATCGATCATCGATCGCTGTTGTGTTTGTCGCATTGTCAAGTAGTGGTACTCGTAACGGCTAGTTTTGCTCTTCGTTTAACTAAAATAGGCAGTGGACTATACCTACATGCCCATGGGGCGACTCGCCTGAGACACTAATCCTATGTAATACACTAGTCCTATCTATATGATATACTATAATGAGTACGTACTGATTATGATGTGCTCCTAATCTAGCATTATGATCTGAGGTAGATGATCCCCTGTACTAGTGACGCTTGCGCAGGTTCGTCACTTCTCGTATAACCTGAACGGATGGTAATGAGTATTAATACAAATAAATTTTAAGAAAGGTGGTAGTTAGCCAGGCAGTTATTTCTATGGCCAGACTTAAATAAGATGGTGGTACTTAACCAGACGGTATTTAAAAAAAACCAAGAAACTACCAATATAGGGTTACGGTAATAAAATAAACGGAACAATTCGCTAACGACATTATTTTCGGCGTCGCAACCGTGTACACACATTACGAGAAGCGTAATTGCAAACACCACTTTGCCTTTAACGTATTAATTAAGCAGGAATGTGATTTATTCAGGCGGCAATTAAAGAATGCCACGCGAAATGCGCTTGTGAAATCAACCGCATTTTATAGTTTCCTTTGGTAGTTTGTATTGTTGAATGTGTTTTGGTAAATAATAACATTTTACCTTATTTTCTTTTATTTTAACATTTAGGTTTTGGGTAGGTTCATAGCGTTTTCAACCGCTTTACACTCGGTAACCGAAATAGCGGTTGTTCGCAAGGCTAGAGATAAAAAATATATCATTTTCGAAATTAGGTAATGATTGTTAAATCTATCTAGGTGATAGAAAGTGTCTTTTTGTGACCGATTCTTCTCATTGCAAAACGTCCTTGTCACAATTTTTCTTATGTTCTCTCTCTCGTCTGACACAATCACTTTTTAGGTGTTTTTCATATATGAGTAAAAATAAGTAAGTACAAAAATGGTGCTATTATTTACAAGCAGATGCAGCCGTTCAAATAACATGCAAGTATAAATTATACATTAAGTAATTAATTATATCATTGTTTTATTGTATTTTTAAAATAATATTTCTAATGACTCATGTCTCGCATTTAACTCTTTATTTGAAACGTATCAACCCTTACATCTAATCCAACAACAACGTCAGTTCGAACAATGCGCTACAAAATCCAATTATCGCAAATGAAACTAATTACTAAACGACGCTTCGCCTAAATCATGCATCTGCTTAACCCTTCCTCAGACAAAAGCTCCTCGGATAACACAAGCCCAATAATTATGCAATTATCGACGGACACGCGAACAAAAGGGAGGAATCAATTTTTTTTTGTTACTCTACTTTAATATAAAACCTTTTTAAACAACCCTTTGAAGGTAAACGTTGTATGGTAAGATTCTATGGAAGCGACAGTCAGTGCGTCTAATTATTTGTGAGTTATATAACAGTTGGGAATAAACGTTGATAAAATTTCGTTGAGTGTGGGGTTTCTGGCAATACAAGCCAATGTATATCAAAATCAGTAATTCATTGCTACAGTAGTTAGTTTGTTTTTTTTTGTAATAATTAGACATAGTACATACATGTAGAGTTAGACAATAATATATAATTCCCTCGTATGCATTATACACATAAAAACCCTTTTTTTTAATCTGAGGTATTTACTGTCTTAAAATTTAAAGACTGTTATACTGTCTAAACCTTTATGATTGTTTACATATAATTTTACGCAAATATTGTTGCGAACAAATTGCAATTTTAAAAAAAAACAAAAAGTCTAAAAAATTCCACGAGACATTGAATAGGACTCCTTTGGCTTACAAAATAAAAGTAGACAGTGCTGATTAATTTCGGCGAGTTGGAGCTACGATAGCATAGGTAGTGCATCTGACCCGGCATGTCATGGGGTGCGGGTTCGAATCCCGCTCGTGGAATTTTTCAACACTTTGTCTTTTAAATATTTATATAAAATACAGTGAAAAAATTAAACGCCCACCTGACCCAGTCAGGAATCACCTTTGGATAGATGGCACTAATGTCGCTCTAAAGCGCTCTAAAGATTCAAAAATCAAAAAGCAGTGACAAAATTCAGCGCTTACCGGTAGCATAACGGTCAGTGCAGCCGCCCGGATTGCGGAAGACCCAGGCTCGATTCCTGGCTGGGTCGGGTGGGCGTTTAATTTTTTTTCACTGTATTTTATATAAATATTTAATTCAGCTTAAGTGTAGCAATTAACACTTAAAAAATAAAAAGTATAAAACTTTGTCTTTTTCAAATTGTAATTAAGTACCTTTACTTTCCCTTATCCTTACCATTTTTTAATATGAGTAGGCAAATGACTCGATGACAATAGGTGTACTAAAATAGCTTTAATTGTTTTTTTACACAAACATCTATGAATCCTTGTCATCCGAAATAAATATCATCAACGTCATCATCAGCCTATATTACCCCCAGCTGGACTACATCTGCAAGTGCACGCCACTAAGCACGATAAAAGTTTCATAAAGATTTTAAAATTTCAAACATTTCACAAGCAAGCCACATCCAGCGGTTGCTATACAAAAAATGCCATATAATAATCGATTGACACGAGTAGGAAGGAAGTGTGCGTCGGAAATCAGGGCGAAGGGCGCACATGCGGCCACGTGCGCGCGCGCACCCTCGCAGGTCGCCGCAACATATCAGCTTAAGGAAGTGTGCTAGGACCACTTCTATTCTTGTTATACATAAATGATTTACCGGATATCTTAGTACACAAAACTATCCTATTTGCTGATGACGTATCAGTCATAATTACAACTAGTCAAAATTCTTCTCTTGATGAACATAATATGGACATATTGAATACACTGACATTAATAAATAAATGGTTAATCAATAATAATTTAAAAATAAATCTGACAAAAACAAATTTAATAAATTTTAATAATTTAAGAAATGGACATGTTACCCTAAATTTTAATGATCATATAATAAGCTCTAAGAGGGAAGCCTCATTCTTGGGAATCACTTTAGACTCAAAATTAAATTGGAACACCCATACTGACAAAATACGCAATAAAGTTAATGGATTTTCGTATGCATTATACAAACTAACGAAAGTAGCTAATAAAAAAACCGCTATAGTGGCTTACTATGCATACGTAGAATCTATACTGAGATACGGTATTATAATATGGGGAAATGGTACTGGTGCTAAGAAAGTTTTTATTGCACAGAAGCGATGTGTTAGAGCTTTATGTAGTATTGCCCCTGACATATCATGCAGACCATATTTTTTGTCAATGGGGATATTAACGTTAGCCTCTATTTATGTACTGGAGATAGGGAAATTTGTTAAATTAAATTATGAATGTTTCACAGAAGCAAAGGAACATTATAGAAAAAATTCGAGGAACCCTCGTAGGTTGATATTGAACACTATTCCCAAAACAACGTGTTATTTAAATAATTGTTACGCAATGTGCATAAGAATTTATAATAAAATCCCATTATATATAACGGAGCTCCCATATACTAGGTTTAAGCTAACGCTCAGAAAATGGTTAGTATCTAATGTTTTTTATACAATTGATGAATTTATTGATAATGATTGTAATGTAAAATGATGTATTTATATTTTTTGAATTTTTAACTTTTATTTTATGAACTAAATATTTGTATGCTAATACTTTAGCTAAATGTGCGATGCCCAACCTAACCTGTTTCACCTATGTAATGTACCACATTTATTACAAATAAATAATTTGAATTTAATAATAATAACTTCACTCATTTAAAATGAGGAACATAAAGCGTCGGTAGCCAAACAACTAGTTGCTTTAATTGAATGCAAGAAAACGTGGTCCAAAACTATGAGGGTAGCTCCGTAAAGCCACTGACGATGACGTAAGCCCATACGTAACACAAGTCTAAGCTTTCTGGATAGATTTACAGACACTATTAAAAATGTATTGATAATCTTTTTAACAATAAGTACTTCGCAGTGTTAATTATGTTTTTTTTGCTATTTTCATAACAACAGAACATAAAAATATAGGTAGGACTAACTCACACTTTCTATGGTGTTAGCTATTTGGGCGGACTTAGATTAAGCCCTTTTTAGGGTTCCGTAGCCAAATGGCAAAAAACGGAACCCTTATGGATTCGTCATGTCTGTCTGTCTGTCTGTCTGTCCGTCCGTATGTCACAGCCACTTTTTTCCGAAACTACAAGAACTATACTGTTGAAACTTGGTAAGTAGATGTATTCTGTGAACCGCATTAAGATTTTTACACAAAAATAGAAAAAAACAATAAATTTTGTGAGTTCCCCATAGAATTGAAACTCAAAAATTTTTTTTTCATCAAACCCTTATTTGTAGGGTATTTATGGATAGGTCTTCAAAAATGATATTGAAGTTTCTAATATAATTTTTTTCCAAACTGAATAGTTTACGCGAGAGACACTTCCAAAGTGGTAAAATGTGTATCCCCCCCTCTGTAACTTCTAAAATAAAAGAATGATAAAACTAAAAAAATATATGATGTACATTACCATGCAAACTTCCACTGAAAATTGGTTTGAACGAGATCTAGTAAGTAGTTTTTTTAATACGTCATAAAGTACGGAACCCTTCGTGCACGAGTCCGACTCGCACTTGGCAGGTTTTTTATGTTACTTTATCGTCAAACGAATGGTCGTTAGTAAGTTTAGCATGCCTTCCGGAGTACGAAAGAACTCTAGAAACTTCAATTTGGTCACCCATACAGTGACCCAGTACTTGCATTAAACTTGTTCTCGCGCTCCTTCAAAGAGTGACATAAGTACCAAAAACAGCAAAAAATACCAACACGAAAAAAAAAGTAACCACTCCGCCAAGTGTCCAATTGAACATTCCCTTGAGCAGCAAATCGGTGCGATGGTTATCGCACGAGTGTTTTGTGGCAACACCGCTATCCGCCATCTGTTTGTGCAGGAAATCGGCAATTGTTTTAAACAATGCTGGCAACATTGGCCGTGTCGGGGGAGAATGAAGAAGAAAGAAATGATTGTTTTGTATCTTTCTGCATCTTTTATTTTTTGTTTTGTTGACCGACTCTCAAATTAAATTGATTGAAAAAAAAATGTCATAAATAGATATACATTTAGGAATATAGAAATATTTTTCAGATATTATCACATATTATTGAAAATTACGGGACTATTTTAATAACTATATGAAGTAATAGCATAACTTCATTAACATCTTTTTTCAAATATCATAACATTGCGAAAGACCGGAAGATGTAAATAAGTTAGTGTGGGAAAGCCTTTACAAGAGTAAGTGAGATACTAGACTAGTATTTATTTTACACAAAACTATATCTTTTTATAATTTGTACATATATATATTGTTGGTGAACCTTTATAAATCATATTAAAATATATTTAAAACTATCTTCCCGCCATGTTGACCTAAACTAGCTTTATTAAAATTCCCGATAATAACTGAATAGAAACTTAAACCGAGAGCCATCCACAGAAGTGGGTTTTACCAAAAGTTGATTGATAAGCGTCTGCATTTTATTGCCTAGACTAAACCTAGGACAATGGCCCTAGGAAAATCTGGTCTGCATCCTCTATGGCCCTTAAAGTAACAGCCCTCGGAGCTATGGCCCTAGCCGCCCTTAAACGTGTTGGAGTGGCGATAACGAGAGAAGCACTTGACGTTTTATTCACTGGATTTATTCGTGGTTTGCTTGTGTAGTAAAATTTTTTCTTTTTTTTTTCAATAAAATGTTAGTACTTATAAAGTTTTGGAATTAGAGCTTTGTGCTTACTATTTATCGTATTATTTAATAGCGGCACTATTTCTATAATGTTTTTGTTGTCTTCATTGTTACTTGTTGTGTGTGTATTGTTTGTCATGTTATTTGTTAGACACCATTTATTTGTATAGTTAAAAGTCACATTTTGTATTGTTATATTGTAAAATTACGTGTGTTAGTGCCAATAAATATTTTCCTTCTCTCTTTATTATTTTTTCTGTCTTTCTTGCTTTATTTATTCCTATGGAGAGTTATAACAAAGCAAAAATTGCATACTTATAACATTTAGAATTTTTATGTTTGCTGTTTATTAAGAGCTAAAAAGGACTTGTGCTCTTAATCACTTTCATTACATATCACATAGTAACAATATATATTGTTTATGTAAAAGATTTAACAGCGTTTTACACAAACAATGCATTAACGAAAGAGTTTTTTCCGGTTGAATTTAAAAGGTGACCATCAAACATTCTGACATAAAAAAATATATTAAAAAAGTTTAAAAAGAAAAATATATAGTTAGAAAAATCAGCCATTTTACAAAATGCCGTACTCTGGACAGCGTCGAACCTGTGTATGGCACGTGCGGCCCCTCGATGGCTTCCGGTTGCGGGAAGGGGTGATAAAATTAGTTAAATAAAAATATTTTTGATGACAACAGCTAGATTAGGCTGTATAAAAGAGCTTTTAAGCCTCTTGAAACAGGTACCCTTGAAATTAAAGAGCTAGTGTTTAAAATAATTGGCTAAAGATATTTAAAACGTGCATTTGAAATTGCCTAACTGCCTCAATTAGAATGCATATACGCTTTATAATTGGCAAAGGATGTTTCAACATGAAGCCAAAATGAAATTTAAAAAAAATTGTACTTTTATTTAGTAGATAATGTATGCAATGTTGGTTAGATGTAGATGATTGCTGAATGCGAGCAGCACAAAACCGGTCATTGTGGAGAACCTTTGGAAAATCTTCTTCCTCAACCATAATTCACCCATTATTGGGTATAGGTCTCCTCATGATCCCTCCACTTCCACTCCTTTCCCGCCGTCCTCACAAAGTCATCACTGCGCACTGCTTCTAGTTGCGGTTGATAATTTGGTATTACGCTCAATGTATGTAAACTATTACATACATTTTAATCGCAAATGCACTAAGCGAGTGATCATTGAGCGATTTGTGTTCGTAATATCAATTTATCAACCGCAACTAGAGAGGCCTTTGTCCAGCAGTGGGCGTCTTTTGGCAGAGATGATGATGCGATGTTTTAAGTCATTTAATCAAATGAATCTCCTCCGTGCTCCGGAAATCACGTAAAGCCGTTGGTCCCGGTTGAGTAGCAGTCGGGCCCGCATGGTGGTTCATGACCTGTTCTACCTGTGGTGTTTCCATTCATAGGGAAAGCCCGTGCCCCATCAGTGGGGACATTATGAGCTGGTGATGGTGATGAATCAAAATAATTATTTAAAAAAAAACCCACTGCCTAAAAACTAATGACCAGATTTCACCAATGCCAAAACTTTCAATACAAATGACATTACAATTTAAGCTTAACTAGACATTACACACTAATCTCGCACAAGGTCGCATCAACGCCTAGCCTCGATCGCATCCAATCTTCGTCTGAGATTCCTACACCCACGACATAATCTTTATCTTAATCAGTTAGTATATACCTTTGTATATTTTTGAGTGAGTCATACTTGTGTCACACTTACTCATTGAAAGGTACTTCATTGTTTATTCATCAAATTAAATTACTAAGGGCATTAACACATAACAACTTATGTGTATTTAAAGCACACGGATTATTAGCATAACAGCAAAAACACTTATTAAAACTATAGATAGAGAAATGGCCTAGCAAAAGATAGACATATTTGGAACACATTGGGATAGACCATTGCCTGACAGTGGTACATAGGGTTGCCAACCGTACTCTAAAATAGAGTATTGTACTCTATATCATGTAGGCGTACTCTATAATCTATAACACTAATAGATTATGCTAAAATACTCTTTTTTACACAATGTTTTCATGTAATATTATGCAAACTCATTATCAGAACCAAAAAAGTCCAAAAAGCTCTTGATCCATATAAATTTAGAGTTAGAATGTTTGGACTCAAGTAGTTCTTTTAAAAACCATGAAAAATTGTTATGTGCTGTAAAATGTACAAAAAAAAAACCTTTTTAAAAATATAAAATAAATGATACTTTTTTTTGTAAGTCCGTACCTACTCTTTATTTACCTTCTTTGAAATCAGATATACTCTATTCTTCTAATAAAAGTTGGCAACCCTATTGGTACACTATAATTTAGATAAAAAACAAGGTGTTAAGATTTGGTTAGGCTACGTCTAGTAAACGTGCAACTATTATTGAAGGTGGAATCAATATGGCATCGATTTAGAAATACCTAGGGCACTGAGAGTCAATTTGTTTTTACGATCTTACCAAGGTAATACGCATGCATGATATATATATAGGTATATAGATATAGGGCCTTACAAATATACAAAGAATAAGGTCCGAATAGTAATTCCGTGTTTTGTTCCTGTCATGTAAACGTCATTTCAAATTAGAGTAAAAGAGACAAAACACGGAACAACTATTCGGACCTTATTCTTTGTTTATTTGTAAGGGGGAATTTTTACAATAGTCTGTAATCAAGTAAGTAATAGAGAAATAAGCCAAATGATTGCTTCTTCAGATGACTCGAGGTAGGCTATTCGTGAACCAAAATATGATTATTATATGATATAGCTTTCACCTAAGTAATAATCCTTTCTAAAGCTATTTAATTGAATGTCAGTGCTCATTGAACCGGCTAGGCATTACAAAGACTGATTCAACGAATCAGCTGTGACATTTCTACAGGTTAAAAAATGTATGTCACAGCGATACTCTGAACGGGTAGAGACAGCGCGAGAATTCTAATCGCGCGGTGGTATGGGTCGCCTACCGGACGATCCCACGTTCGATGCCGACGTGACGCATCGCTGTTTGCAGACAGGTATCCTTAACTTTGAGGAAAAAATAAAGAACTCAGAAAGAAAATAAGTAATTTATATCTAAACTAATACTAGTGGACCCGGCGGACTTCGTACCGCTCTGACAGTTTCCATTAATTCCCGTGGGAATATCGGGATAAAAACTATCCTATGTATTAATCCAGGTTATAAACTATCTGTATGCCGAATTTCATCCAAATCCATCCGTTGCAGCGTGAAGAAGCAACAAATATACACACATACACACAAACTTTCGCATTTAACAGCACATTATTATTAATTAGTGTGATTATGTACAAAATTTCATGATTATCGGTTGAATAGTATACGCGTGAAATCGTAACAAATAACAAACAAACAAACAAACTCATTTTCGCATATTAAGTTAGGTTACTATAAGTTAAGATAGTTAGGGTATAAACTCTGATTTAGACACATCTACTTATAACGTAAGTACACCACTATTGTAACCCTGTAAAGGCCATCCCTAATCCTATCCAAACTACTCGGAGAATCTAGTAGAGTGCGGGAGCACGCTTACGCTTGCGTGATGCCATCATTCCCTCTAGAAACCTTCTGACGTTGTTTTGATCGTGATCAAGCAGGTCCTTAACATTTTTGAGCTTATCAGCGAAATCAATCTTTTTTTTATATATTGACGTTTCCATGACAACAAAACAAACAAATCATTTTGTATTGAAAAATTAAATTGTCGTTTTTAGTATTTTCCATTACTTATTATTTATGTTTCTCACCGCTTAAACCTTCTCTGAACTTCCACTAATATTTTAAAATCAAAATTAGCCAAATCGGTCCAGCCATCCTCGAGTTGTAGCGAGACTAAAACGAACAGCAATTGATTTTTATATATATATAGATTAAAAAAGCTGAAGTTTGTTTTTTGTTTGAACGCCCTAATCCCTAAAACTACCAGTCGGATTTAATGAACTCTTTTTGCATTTGATAGCCCCATTTTTATGGAAAGCTAAAGGCCATTAAACATCATGCTATGACCCTTAAAAAAGTCAGCAAAACGCTAAGGGAATACGAAGTACCAGCGCATTCAGGCGACGCGATGCGACGCGGTGGCTCGGGGAACAGCCAGGAGCCTACAATTGCTTCGGTGCTGGGCAAAGGCCTCCATCATTGCGATCAAGGCGATGGGTATTCGCTTAACAACCACGCTTGCCAATTGCGGGTTGGTAGTTATCACAAACCAAGGCTATGCATGGAATAATATGAAACACGCTTTGGCCGACCGAACCCAGGACTTCGGATATTAGGGTCGCCAACCGTACTCTAAAATAGAGTATTGTACTCTATATCATGTAGCCGTACTCTATAATCTATAACACTAATAGAGTATGCTAAAATACTCTTTTTTACACAATGTTTTCATGTAATATTATGCAAACTCATTATTAAAATTCTTTTAAAAACAAAATATACAAAAAATTGCTTTTTAAAAATTCAAAATAAATGATACTCTTTTTTGTAAGTACGTACTTTTTATTTACCTCCTTTGAAATCAGATATACTCTATTTCTTCCAATTAAAGTTGGCAACCCTAGTGCCAGTAAATGTATTTTCTATCTTTTTTCTTGCCATAAGCTTTAATAATAGAGCGACAGGGTACCATACTGTCGAGATATTATTCGACTCGACTATACCAAGTAGTTCACTGTGTCAATTCACAGCAGCGTCATAACATAGCATACATCTCGAATGTGATATAAGTGTTTACACGCACAACAATAGCGATCGTGTGTTTGTTTTAAACAATTGTTTTTTATTGTCCGTCCAATGGCGATGGATAAACAAACAAACGGTGTTTATTGTTATTCATTGCGGAGCGAGTGTTTGTTTTTATGACGCTTGGAACGATTGGGAGACTACTATTTTTTTTTAATCTATGCGATCCGAACTCCTCGGAGAATTTAGAAGGGAACGGGGATACGCACGGTCCTTTTCCTCTAGAAAACCTTTGGCGGTGCTTAGTTTTACACGGCTTGAGGAACCCTTTAAGTTTCTAGTCGCTACCAGCAAAAGCCACCAAGCACGCTATCAGCAAACTTCCTCCAAAAAAAACGTGTTTTTTGAAAGCAATTGATAGTGTACTTCAGTCTTTATTTAGCTATACTTGTTAATAGCTATATTCCATTTGGTACTTTAAACTTTGTTTTACTAACAATATATAGGGTTAATAATCAGATAATTTTTAAACGTACTAGTTAAAAATTGTTTTAATAAGTGGTATACTTAAATAAAATAACTTAGTTGGCTCCAGTTTAGTTGGTCGTAAACATTAGGCACTATTTATTATTGTAGATATATCAAATTCAAAAAAATTCAAAATTCAAAATCATTTATTCAGCTTAGGCTACAAAAAGCTATCGTGAATGTCACTATTCTATCGGTTCGTAAGTCTACTCTGGGCTAGACCTTGTACTTAGAAGGATCTATCTCACTATCACTATATGAATTCTCACTGAACACATCACCATGTTTCAAGTTTCTCTATCAAAAAAGACAATCAAGCATTTATTAAACAAAACGCTATCCTATTTAGTATTTCGAATAGAACTAACAAAATGGCCGACCTCACCAATGAAATCATATACAGATACCAAACATGACAGCATCTAATTTACATTCCATCATAAAAGCTATTCGTTGAGTGCAACATCGTGCATACGATAATGAATTATGATGCCATACTGATTTTCCTCAGATCATGTTGAGATTAACAGTTGTTGTTTGAAGAAGAATAATGGTGGGTTCCACTATATTCTCTATGATAAGTGCTTAATTATCTATGCGCTAGTCCATGCTACTTATGTCACAAAATCACATTGATATAGAGTCTACAGGAGACTTCTTAGCGGGAAAGTAAAGCGTCATGTCTACGGTTTTGTTTTATTTTCTAAAATATGTACAATGGTGGATTATTAACCGTTAAATGTTCATGAAGGTACACAACTGTTGGCAAATGAAACAAAACAGTGCAACGTCGCTTTTTAGATTCTTTCAAGAAGTCCGCGTGTCTTTACTGAGATACTCAAGGGGCTGGGGGGTATATCATTTATCACTTCTCATTACTGTTATCGTTCATCATATTAACAAAGATAATTATGTTTCTATTTATATAACTTGCAAGAAAAACTACTTTGACACTGGATAAATGTGCCAGCAGCACGAAGCCATCAACAAAAAGAAAGAGTATGAAAAGTGAGCTCTCTTTAATAAAAGCTTTGTTTACTATTTATTTTACTTTTAGAATAAAGTACATAGCCTCCATCATTAAAATCAAGTCATCATTGCAATTGATAATTAGATAATGGCTTAATCGCCACGCTTGCCAAATGCGGGTTGGTAAACACAAACCCTTTACGCCATCTTCGGGTATCGAGCGCATTACCACTCAGCCACCGAATGACCGAAGTGTGTTTAAGATAAAACTGTTTAAAATGTATAATTGTATTGTTTCTTTTTTGTAAATGTTTTTATCCTTTTTCACAGATAAATGACGCCCTGAATGTTATGTATACTAATATTATAAAGAGGAAACCTTTGTATTTTTGCATGTATGTTTGCAACGAATAAACTTAAAAACTACTGGACCAATTTAAAAAATTCTTTCACCATTAGAATGCTACATTACCGTTAAGAAACATTGGCTATATTAAAAAATGCGGTATGAACTAGTTGATAATAAATGCTGAAAACTAGCGTGTAACATTGCAGTGCAGTCATACAAGTATAAATGAATGATGTCAACGTCTAATGACAGATTATTATATCGACTATTCGATTAATGCGCGGTCAAATCGATTCATTTGAAGCATCAAATGGAAGTGAAGCAAGAACATTATAATAGATACTCGAGTATTATGTTTAAGATAAACTGTTTAACCATGAATTTAATTTGCCACATAAGTACGGATAGCACGTGTTTTTGATTTGAAAAGTGACGTTGCACTGTTTCGTTTGATTTGACAACACTCATACACGTTCACAAACACCCTATTTCAGAATGGAGAAGCTCGATGGCGTAGTGGTTACGCGCCCGGTCTGCGAGTGCTGAGGTTAAGCAACTTTCGCAAAGGCCGGTCATCGGTTGGGGGTGACCAAAAAATTTTGTATCATCTCGAGCTTCTCCATGCTTCGGAAGGTACGTAAAGCCATTGGTCCCGGCTGCATTAGCAGTCATTAACAACCACCAATCCACACTGGGCCCGCGAGGTGGTTTATGGTCCGTTCTGACTATCCATCCGTTGGGAAGGCTCGTGCCCCAGCAGTGGGGACATACAATGAGCTGATGCTGATGATGATTCCAGAATTACATACAACACATAAATATTCAACAAAACACATCATCGGCATCTTCATCATCAGTCTATATTAGGCCAATGCTGGACACAGACACAACACAATTTTTGAAAATAAAAATCTCTTCAATCGTGTCATGTCACTTTCCCGGCAATAACTCCGCCATTTTCTTTTTTATTTTTATTTTATTTAACCAAAATGCTTTACTAACTGGGCTACCGTCACATTTCTCTATCAATGTATTCAAGTGCTATGCCTTAAGAGTATAAATTCATAGTTATAATGTGGTCACAATTTCCTTGACTATAATCAGTCACCGTAATAATTTTCCTAGTAATTATAATAGGATCTTGACATTAATGTAGCTGATAGTTAATCAAAGGTTTTATAAGGATGCACACTGTGATTCATGGGAAATAAACATGTATGTACAATTAGCAGCAGAACATGAGTCACCCCCCAACGCCCGGTCAACCCGAGCCGAGGTCCTAGCCTTTAGAGGAGACCTCAGGTTGTTCTACTTCTGATCCAAACGCCTCGAAGAATCTAGTAGGACACAGAGACACGCTAGCATGACGTCATCCTGTCTAGAAACCATCTGAGGATATTTCGACCTGTTTGAGGAACCCTTTAAATTTCTCGCCGCCCCCAAAAATGTCCGGTGACCCTAAAAAGACCCTCAGCAAACTATATTTAAAAAAAACGATTGCTATCCTTTCTAAAAAACCCTCTGAGGAGATTTCGATCACGCTGCTTAAGGAGCCCTTTAAGGTTCTCGCCGCTTCATAAAATCTGGTGACGCTATAATGGTGAAAAGCCAAAAGAAAAAAAATCCTTTTTCTTAATTAACAGTAGTTCCTTTAATAGTCATATGAGTCTTTTATGTTAAACAAACGTTATACGAAATGTGTTGTTTATTATACATTATACAAATTGATGCTTTGTTTCCATCACGATGCTGTTGTGGCCACATCGTTAATCTGTTACGTTTGCATGTATGTCGGTAAGTTAGCTAGCTAGTTATCTAGGTAGCTAGTATTTAAGGACATACGGTTCTAGAACAATTGTATGTAAAATAGAGTTATACAACGTGTAACAGAAAGGTGTGTTCAAAATGAAAAGATCCAAAGCGTATCGGATCTAGATCTTATATGCAGAGATACTAAAACATAATTATTAACTTTAATCTGTTAAGCAATTTTTCATTAAATATTTCTATTGTGATGTCACATCAAAATAAACAAGTCACAGCCCTAGTGGTTTAGTAAACTCTGTGTACTGTAGCAGCCGAGACTCCTTGCTCGGGCATGCTTACTGGCAGTCGCCGTGGCCTGCATTCAAACATAGTTTAAAAAAGAAGGATGGAAGAAAAAAGAAGAGCATCGCGGACATTCTTTGACTGGCCGCGACGATGAATAGTTTTATTTAATGTTAGTTGCATTGTTATGTTCAACAGTAAGAAGCCAGAACCTTAGTGATTGAAGATTCCGGGTGAAGTTTTTTTTAAGCAATTTTAGCATTATATTCTGTAAAAAATGGGTCAGGTATTACATCATTTTACAACTATAAAACAAATGCAGTAAATACTCATTAGAAGACATTTGACATATCAAAATGACCTTTAATAGTCAAATGACACAATATGTCACATATAATAATAATATGTCATGTTCATAATATCGATTTTAAATTTACAAAATGGCGCGCGCTTCCGCGCTTCCCCGACTTCCTGTTACACTGTTACACGTACTTCCGTCCCATTTCACGAAATCACTCCCACAAATTGTTTATATAGAAAGCGAGCGGAGAAGATGTTACACATCAAAAACCTAACATCAGGTAAAATGAAGGCCAAGCACGGTATACGCTTCGTTGTGTTACAAAGAAGTAAACAAGACGACATTATAGTCGACCGTTTATGTAAGAACATTATTATCGGCCGTTCAAGTAAAAACAGTACCTATACAGTTAATGTGAGCCTCCACAGATCACGGGTATTAAATCCAAGGTCGTTCACGGCGGCCGGACCGACGGACGTGTAGCACAGTGACGTCTCCGTCTAACCTCTGATTAGCATAACCGATGCAGCGTGAGACATCTTGTGAACGATAGAGTACAGTCTGCGACAAAAACCAAGTATTCCTCCGTGCTTCGGAAGGCACGTAATGCCGTTGGTCCCGGCTGCATTAGCAGTCGTTAACAACCACCAATCCGCACTGGGCCCGCGTGGTAGTTTATGGCCCGTTCTCCCTATCCATCCATAGGAAAGACTCCTGCTCCAGCAGTGGGGACATAAAATGAGCTGATGATTAAGAGTGTTTATACATTTCGGTAACTTCGAAGATCCAATTCTTTGATGATGATGATGGTGGTGGTAGAATTATGCCTAGAATTGAACTGGATTGCTACCACTCTAATACTGCAACCAAGCAGCATTAGAGTAATCATTAACGGGAATTTCTTACCTTGTTTTTTTTTCGATATTACGGCTCAATAATAAAAAACGGGTATAATTTAAACGCTCACCAGAAATATTTTTTAGACCCTAAACCTAAGTACCGAATAAATTAAATGACTGTACAAATATTATTTTTGTTTCTCAAAATGGATAAATGCTCACCAAAATTTTACACTATTATTCAAATGTCTATGATGATGACTAGCTGCCCTACTCCTGTAGGTCACGTGATAGGTTAGAAATTTAAGACAATCGCGAAGCGCAGCGTACCGATTGTCTTAAATTTCATAAGACTCAGTCATCAGTTCATAAGACTTCAGTCTTTGCTATTAATAGATTTATTAAGATAGCTTATGAATCACCATAAACGGATTTACCGGCATTTATTTAACATATTTCATGTTACGTGGTCACCATCATCCACCCCATGACTTCAGGTGACCACAGATGCTGCAAAGGATTCCAAACGTCAATACAAAAATCATAAATAAAATTAACACGAGTAGATCCGTATTGAGTGATTCACTCCAACGTGTAGAGTGTTCTTGTACACTTTGGATTAAATAGATAACCATTCATATTCCGACTGAGTGCTGACAATTACCATTAGTCACTAGCGCAAACCACAAATCGCTAACATTTTTAAGGCAAAACTGCTAGCAACAGGCTGTTTTTGGTTCTAATCACGTATTAAGAACGTCAACGTCGATCCACGCTCTGGATGGTTCCAAGAATAATTTGAATATTCCACCAATGAGCTACCAAATTCACGTAGCAAAAGAAACCAGCTTTCCATCAATAAACAAATCAGATAACAGCGTGACGAACCCATTACATATAAATAAAACACATAAGCTGTTAAACCTAATGGCAAAGGCAATATAATATCTCAACATATGAATCGAGCACCAATAAAAACAATTGCAAGTAACTATTACAACCGTGAGACGTTAAAAGAAATTAAAAAGACAATAAAACTAAATGAAAACTGTCGACATGATATTGATAAAAGTAATTTATCAATCACAAATGCTTCGAGTTCACATGAAAAGAAAGTTGATAACAAAGCATTTATTTCTATTCAAGCACAAATTGATGAAAGTTTTAACACAAAAGCGTATAGAGATTATAAAGATTAAAAACTGCTAAATCCTAAAATCACATTAGAGTTTTCATTAAATACAAAAACGCTTCTCATCGACTAGCCACTACAAGTCATCACGAACCTAAACGCCGTACAGGTACTGGCACAATTAATATTGTTATACTCACTGCTTATATCTTCACTATAAAACAAAAATGTACCGCTACTTAAAGCAAACATGTCTTAAACACACGAGAGAGAACTTAAAATCCTTTACAGACGACTCTAAATACGTATTTCAAATTGTGCTCTTCAGACCGAGCGTCTTCAACGAAGGTTAACACCAAATTTGAATTCAATGGCTGTTGTATTTGAGTCCGTTTTGTCTGATGCTGCGCTTCACGTAACAGTGACACTTGCTGGTGCAGAAGCAACTGTAGACGCTGGTGCGAAGGTGAGTTTTGGAATGGTAAATGCAGCAGGTTTTAATAATAACCAGTTTGTGGCAGTCGTGGGAACGAAGTCGGATATGCGGAGTATAATCGGCTGTCGGAACTGAGAGACTGCAATAGTCCAATTTTGCAGCCTTTTGCTTAGATTATGTTTGTGGTGGAATGGCTTTAAACCTGTTTCGATGTCAATTTCGCTTTTTTTGTTAACGAATTAAGAGAGTTTTTGGAAAATGCGATACCAACATCGTTCTCTAAACATTGAACCGAGAAGGAAGGTGTCAAATCATCCTGTATGAATATTATGAATGTGTTAATCGTGTTTTAATGAAACAATGACGATGATTACATAGTATAATCGATCGCGGAAATGTTATTTTTTTGTGTGATGCATTGAAGGTCTCGGCCTCCAAACATTAACTAGAGTCCGGTAAAAAACATTGGACGATCGCGATCGTCTGAATATTAATATTCTATACTCGGGCTATTGTCGGCAATCAATTTATTTTTGTAGCCCTCATGTCTACCATCTATTTACATCTATGAGATTTCACTAAAGCGAATTGATGTTACAAAGTATAAATAACTAACTTATGCATGATTTGGGACATTAGTCTAGTTCTGAGCTTTTTACCCTGTTCTGTATTTTTTCATTCTATGATTGATGTCTATTGTGCTGCCTCATATCAGTAAATAAATAAATAACTTCTGATATTGTTTTCTACCACAGTTTTGTTTATACGTACATATGTTTTTTTTATCTGATGATATGTTGATTGCAACTCTGAAACAAGCATTGCATGTCCTTGGGAGATCACAGCATCATATCATATACCGTTACCCACACAGCGTCATAATTTTAATTATTATAAGTCTTAATTCCACAAACTTCCAAAACTATCTATAAACAGAAAAACCATTTAGTTTTCGCAAAAACAAATTAGAAGGGATTTGTGATTCTTCAATTGTATTCCATTTGGTAACATACCCAAAAGCGTATCTTTTGTCGGTCCGAAGCAATTTCCATATGCCGCCATCTTTATTTAATTATGTACATACAAAGCTCAAAGCTCAATCCCACAAAGACTAGAGACTAAAGGAACATTCTTATGCATAAAGAGTGTTTGAGTAGTCATAACAAAAAAATACGTGCCAGTACCGACGTCTCTATTAAATCTCACACTTCGTACAACCAACAGTAACGAAAGGATCACACCTGCATTGACATCATTGTTCTTATTGCAAGTAGGTAGAGTATAAACCAGACTAGCTCATGTACCGCTCCACTTTACGTCGACATTACATCTATGTAACATCACATTCGTATGTAAACAGGTGCTTAACTGGCTCTAAGTTTACTGACATCCGTAATAATATCGATAAATGCATATTACAGTTCATACTTGCTAGCTCCACATACATTGCTTATTACTTCTCTGTTATCTTTACTGCTTGTTATAGTTAGGTTGTAATGGAAAGGGAGCAGTGGTTTCATATTGTTCGTTTGGAAAGTTAAGTGTGTAGGAATAGTAGAGTTCCGAGGTGCGTTTGTGTGCGTGGAGCTTGCGCAAGCGCGAGACGAGACGGGGCTGACTCACCGAGGATTGTAAGGGCTACCGCAAACTTACTGCCTGCCTTACCATCATCATAATGTGCAATCATATCTGTGCCATTATCAATAAGTAGTAATGGAAGGACAGTGCAGTTGCTTTAGCATTCAGGTTGGTTGGACAAATTTCGAAATGATACCGGTTGGGTCCAAATCAAAGCCAAATCATTAATTCAATTCAGTTCAGCGCCTTCACAGGTACTTATTAACGTGAAAACTATAAGAGATTCAAATAATAATAAACTAAACTAGGTTCTTAGTTTTTCTAATCTTGGGCGACCCAAATGAAAAAAATATATTGACACGTTAAGCCGTTAGTCCCGATAGTGTCGTAAGATGGCTGGCAGACGTTAAAACCCACTACAATTAAAAATGTATAAGTCTGAGGAGATTTATTTTTAATTTATCGATCCTTCGTAAGTAAAGTACGAGAATACGAAAGCGAAAAATATTACCGTAAGATATTTTTAATAAAAATGTTGAAAACGCCTATTTAGATAGTGTGTAGCTGGCCTCACCCAAGCAGTGTCAAGTCTGAACACGGCGTCGACCTCGAAAATTAACTAAAAAAAAACAAACACCATAGCTCTTTGAACTTTACGCATTTTTTGCCGGCAACCAGTTTGGTACCAAATTAAATTACCTGCTATTGCTTTTGTTATCTAAATCGAGCTGTGTAATTACACGGGATTGTCTTAAACAGGTTGCAATGTTTCGCACTTTAGCTCTTAAACGAGTACTTACTACGAAAATCCTTCATTGAGACCTAGTACCTTTCTAATTAAGTAATTCTCTATCTTCACTATGGTTCACTTGAGTTCAAACAAAGCTAAAAAAAATTAAAAATTAAAAAACTAAAAGTTAAAACCAACGCATCACATTAACACTATTAAAATATTCGACATTCAATAAAATTATAGAACCATAATACTTTACTTAAACAGTCGGAAGCTTTATAGAACAAACGTTAATGAGAAAGGCGGTCCCAAAAGTGTGCCTTGCGGCACTCCGTGTAAACAGCTTGTTCATGCATTACCGAACGAACAGCTACCTAAACTCGATCATTAGCTGGTACACGTATAATATATGAAATTACACACAAAAAATAGTAATACAATCCGGAAGTTTTAAGTAAACGTGAAAAGATATCGACATGTATGACAAATATTTTATCGTGCTTACCATGACATGTAATTTAAACCAAGAAGCTTGTGTTAATATTTAAATTTGGGTATGGCGGTTTTGTACTTTTTGTGAAATTATAAGCGAAACGGTAAATCACATATCATATGACGATATCGCGAGTGATATTACGAGTAAAGAGGCACCCAAGAACATGAATTGTAGGTCGGTATTCCTTTTTCCTCGTTCAATAATCAAGGTTAAGGGGCAAACTAATACTGCTTAAACAAACGCTATTTTCAACGAAGCTAGTTTTGACGAATCTGGCTCATATATTGACTCTATTTAAAAACTAGTTGCTAATAACATCTTAAAGCTTGCTAAGCTTTAAGAAGTTATTATGTATAAGATGAGAATGATAAGCGTCATTTGTTTCATTATATTATGCATCCGTCGTACAATCGCACAAATGATTGAACATTAAAATATATGACCGTTCGCAGTAAATTAGGCAGGATAAGCAAAAAGAGTGATCTTTTAAAAAACGATTTAAAAATAAAAAAGGGTTAAACACTTCGATAACTAAATACGATAACAGAATAAGTCGAGATTTAAATGAAATTAAAGCAATGGGTCTAGAAACCAGAATTAATTTAAATGTCCACCTCGCTACTACGAATTTCAATAGATTCGGAAATATGATAACATTGATTATAGCTTTTTAAAAGTAGAACCGATTTGATTCAGAAAATATATAGTTAGCTGACATGCAAGATAGCTGTCGCTTCTAAACATATGTAGTGTCTACATGTTAATGAGATTTTTTGATAAAAATAAGATCTATCGTGCGAATCAGACTCAAGTATAACCGAGAAACGATTTTATCGATTAAAATCAAGACTTACCGAATCGATGAGCAATTTAAGCCGTTATTGGTCGCAATTGTAAAGTTGTAAGAAATATATATGTATATAGCTTTTATGTCCCCACAGCTGGGGCATGAGCTTTCCCTATGGATGGATAGGGAGCACAGGCCAATCCACCACGCTGGCTCAATGCGGATTGGTGGTTATTAACGCCTCCTAATGCAGCCGGGACCAACGGCTAAACATCGCTACTGAAGCGAAGAAAGTTGTGGACAGGTCTGAGCGCAACAGTGGGATATTTGATGATGATAATAATGATGATGATGAATAAATGAAGCGAATTAATCCCACGTGCGGTGTATGTTTTAATTACTCGAATACAGTAATAATTATTTGTCTGATAAGTGTTATCTTGAGAAGTAGTATGTAGTAAGCTCATAAACCATTTCACTACTGGGCAAAAGCCTGAAATCACGTTATACACTTGCCAATTGCTGGTGGGTCCACCCTTTAATTTAAACACGGAGTAATCACTTTGAGGATACCAGCGGACCTGGGAAAGCCCACTGATCCGAAGACTCCTTAGGGATTTGGATAAAGAGGCATACCCACTTAGCTCCTTGTACCATCCCATCACATGTCGCGAGTGTGGTTCGGGACCAAGGACAGGAGACTCCTAATTCCACCTAGACCCCGGTCACCTGAGCCAAGGGTTTTACGCTCTCGCCATCCGACTCGATAGAAAAACAATGTTTTAAATTAGCCTCTGCTATTGGTTTCCTCATCACATCAACCTTCAAGCCTCCTAGAATATGGCACTTACCTTAGTCCTGGCACAAGAAGATAAACACGCTAAAGGTGCGTCCAGGCTATATCTATGACAAAACATGTTTTATACGATAAGTTTCAATAAATTAACCTTATTACTTTATATTTATGTTTAATGTGGACTCACCTTAATATTTAAGAGTGCAAAAATAATAAGAATCTATGTATTAATTCCTTAAGACAAAGTCGCCGGGCTAAAACTAGTATTACGATAAAATTAATTTGTAGCCCAATGATTTACACATCCTCGTATTTTAGCCAGATCGCCAGCATCTAACTAATGTAGGTACAAGATCCTATTTCGTTATGTAGCGGTATCAATCAACCAATCAGGAATTATATTTAGGGTTTTTTCTTAAAGCTACTATTATTTGAACTCGGTGCTTGTTTGTGGTCTCGACTCTCGGGCCATGCTCGTGGCAGAGATGCTTTTTGTGGCTGGAAGAGGGAAGAAGAGGAGAGTCCCACATGCGTGGCGCGGTCAGGCTGCGCTTGTGATTTATGAGCGTTCCACAGTAAAAACAAATAAACTAGTTCTTCAAACTGAGCTTAAGTGAAGTTTATTCGTGAAAAGACGATACAGAGAAAAACATGCCCGTGCGGTGCCGGTAAGCGAGAGAGTCAATCATGGCGTCAGGCTAGTGTTGTCGATACATACTAGTGTTGGGTAACATGCCAAAAAAGGTACACTAAATATAAACTTTCGCGGTTGTAGTTTTTGTAGTTAATGTAGTTAACAAATACTCGATCCCGACATCATTAAATAAAAATAAATTATTTCCACCGAAAATAGAAGCGCACTCTACCCGGAAACATAGAAAAGAAACACACTAGTAACGAGCTGACTCAATTGGCTAGTGCTGTAGGAGGGATATGTCAAAACATTTGTACATATTTTTGTTTTATTAAACTTAAGTGTACCTTGTATTTTTTGTATGTATTTTGTTATATATAAGTTTTTATATAATTTTTATAAAACCTAGATCTAGATTTAAGATTAAAAATAAATAAAGAGAATAATAATATAAAATTATTATTCAAAATCATGAGTTGGAGATTTGATTTTGAGTCGTTGTGGAGATCCTTGGGGGAGGCCTTTGTCCAGCAGTGGACGTCTTTTGGCTGAGATGATGATGTTGATGATGATGAGTTGAAAATATTTTCACGAGCGGGATTTGATCTTGCGTTCATAGACATACCAGGTCTGGTGCACTTCCAATTATTATCTTGATACCGTGACTGTCCAACCAGTAAAATTTATTATTTAAATATTATTTATTTTATTTTCAACCTATATCTCCTATAGACTCCCTTCCCTTTTCCAATATTCTCGGTCTGTAGCTTTCTGGGACCAATCCTCCTCAAAAGAGTCCAACTCGTCCCGCCATAACCAGTAATTTAAATTATCATTAATTGTTACAACTGATAATATCAGATGTTGTTATAATAAAATAATGTTTTATTAATAACTAAAACAAAATTAGTAAAGTTCAATAAGTCGGTTTTAAAAGTGTACCCGCAACACGAATACCGGTTTCGTTCGATCGTCTTAGTAAAAATAAATTAGCGATTAAGTTTGTTTAAAGCTCTAACTTCCAAATTGGATCACTTATTTATGATATCTGGATCAGTTGCTGTGTTTTTTTTTATTATTGTGAATAACTTTAAAGTCGTCGTGACTTATTTTCGTAGTTGTACTTATATTTTTAAAAAAAACTACAAGTTATGATGTAATTTAATTTTATAGATACTTAGTTGTAGACAGTTGGATATAAAACATTACTGTAAAACGACTGGAAAAACCATTTTAAATTGTTTTTTAACGCGCTTTCAGATCTGAGTCATAGAAGAGATATCCTGAGTGCTTTGTGCAAGTTTGTTAGTCAATTTGTTATTGATCATCATCATCATCATCATCATCATCATCATCATCATCATCATCATCATCATCATCATCAGCAGCTCCTATTTATGTCCCCACTGTTGAGCCTTTTCTATGATGAACACCACAGGTTAATTGGCCATAAACGACCACGCGGGCAGTGCGGATTCGTGGTTGTTAACGATTGTTAATGCAGTCGGGTCCAACGGCTTTACGTGCACGAAGGAGCTCGAGATAATAAATTATTGGTCACCCATCCGATGATCCGCCTTTGTAAAAGTTGCTCAACTTCAGCAATCGCAGACCAAGTGCGTTAAAAATAAACCAATTACTTTATACAGCATCTACAGTAGTGAGGACCGACAGTCATTTGAAACACTAACTCACGAGAAACACGTGAAGCTCAAAAAAAACACTTTATTTACAAGTCAAACCGTAACCTTATCCTCTTATAAACAAGAGCTATTTTTAACAGTGCCATGGACCATATAATGACAATACAAGTAGTCTTTGTAAAGAAAGTGCAACACTTAAGACGTTTAAGAAGCAAGTTTATGCATCTGCCTTTTGTGAGGATTCGCGGTGTGATTACCGAACGCAGCTGCAGTCGCATTTGGTACGTGCCGGCTCGAATTTACCAAAAAAAGGAATATACGAAAAAAAAAAAAAACCACTGTCTGTGTCTAGTTTTTGCTTTGTGTAAAAAATCACTCGCTTCGTTTTAGTGGCGTTATAAAGAAATCTACTGAGTGACATCTTGCGCTGTGAAAAACTCGCTTGAAAACTAAAGAAAAAAGGTAAAAAGCCTCGTGAGTTTCTGGCCAGCTCGTCTCGGTTCCAAAATTCGAGCTGGTGGTAGATTTAGTAGTTGAGTTTAAACAAAAATTTCATCATCATCATAATCAGCTTATTTTATGTCCCCACTGTCGGGGCACGAGCCTTCCCTATGGATGGATAAGGAGAAAGAGCAATAAACCACCACGCGGGCCCAGTGCCGATTGGTGGTTGTTAACGACTGCTAATGCAGCCGGGACCAACGGCTTAACGTGCCTTTCGAAACACGGAGGAGCTCGAGATGATAAATTTTTGGTCACCCATCCGATGATCGGCCTTTGCGAAAGTTGCTTAACCTCAGCACTCGCAGACCGGGCGCGTTAACCACTGCGCCATCGAGCTCCTCCTAAACAAAAATTTAGTTTTTTATTATTGTTAAATAAATTAAAATAATTAAATTTATTAAAATATTTATTGGCTTAAATTTAATAATTGATGAAAACTTTGAAAGGTGTTTCATAAACAACCTTATTCGGCACCAAAATGTCGAATAATGCCCTCTTCTTATCATGGATGAGGAGCTCAATGATGCAGCGGTCAACGCGCTCGGTCTGCGATTTCTAAAATTAAGCAACTTTCGCAAAGGCCGGTCATTGGATAGGTGACCACAAATTTATAATTTCGAGCTCCTCCATGCTTCGGAAGGCACGTAAAGCCATTCCTTCCGGCTGTATTAGCAGTCGTTAACAACCACCAACATTATCTAAAGATTAAAAAAAATATAAAAAAGCAACAGTTTATAAAAATGAATATTATACATATTATCTTATTATAATTAAGGTCGGCTACCTCATATCCGTTGTAATAAATAAAGATATATCGAGAATTATTGAAGGAGATAACTGAAACAATTAGTGTTATCAGTAAAATTAACGTGTTTATAAACTAATTCCACTTTAAAAAAAAAACTAATAGATAAGCGTATCCTGTGGTGGAATGCGTAACACCTTTTCTTTATGACAATTTTGTCATTTGGTGTACAAACCTACCTACACGTAAACTAGCTACTTCTTTAGAAGTCTAAGGTCACAGTCATGACCATCATCATCATCCGCCTGTAAAATTCTCACAGCTAGACGCCTAGCTGTGAGAATTTTACAGGCTAATATATTTAAAAAAAATAGACTAAAAATGGAATAAAAAATGTCGAGCGACTTTTCCTAAAAAGTATTAAAAAAGAAAGAAGATAACAGACTTTATTGCGCACACACACATAGAAAACAAGTAACAAAAATATTAATCAAAGGTGGGCAATGTATTGATAACAACGTACAGGAATTTTAAGTTTATTAAATTTGGGTTTGGTAAGTTGAAATCGTCATACGCCTTCCAGAAATCTGACCGGATCATAACTGTAGTGATAGAAATGACCTGACGGGCAGCCATCTGCCCGGCCCTCTACCTGGCTCCTACACATGGCTTTCTTAAGAAAAAAATCTTATTACAAAACTTCACAGCTGCCTGAAGGCTTTGATGCAACAGTTTCAATCGTACACCACACAAAAGTCAACTCTAACACCAACAAGCGTAAGACAAAAATTGCTTGTTTTCTTACTGTTTTGGCAAATCTTCGGCTTTCGTCGGGCATAATCGGCAGTCTTGCCACGCGACCGCTTAAGGGGGATACAGCAATTTTTGGTTGTTACTTAAAATCGAGTTTAAAACGCGTATTTACCGAAATTATTGTCATCGGAGTCCGGCGTTCGGATCGGATGCAATAAAGTTTTAACTGCTCATACACTGCTATAATGTCTCCGGTGAGGTTCGCACCGATTGACGTTCGTACATAAATTGCTATTTATTATTACAGTTTGTAAATTGCGTTGTAAAGTTTTAGTAGAATATTATAGGTTTATACAATTTAAGTTTTTTCACCAATATAACATTACAAAGTTTACAGTAAGAACACAAGATAATCTACATATTATATGTTTTTAAGATGCAGATGTGACTTATTATTATGTTTGAAAGCACGGACCCATTAATAAAATAATGCAAACGCTGTTTATTCATTTGTTAGTTTGTTTTTTAAAGAATATGTTAACATTTTGCAGTACAAGGTAAGCTAATGTTAAAAATACTAGAAAAAACTGTTTACGATTTTTGATTTACCATAATTATCATTATTATGTTAAATATTACAAAACTTGTATGTACCGCAAATCAAGTCCAACTATTAAGAGCCATTAAGATAATCGTAATTTATTAATTTCGTCATTAACATAAAAATAAAAACAAATAGTACTTATCTACTTCGCTGTATATGGGCAACTTAAAAAACCCAGACATGACATATAAACATGACATAAGACATAAAAAGCCTCAAATACTAAGCATATTACAGAAGCTTTGAAACAAAAAAAAATGCCTGATGGACTCCAAAGCAAAGGTGTTCGTTTTTTTTTCGCCAAACATCTTCAAGGTCTCTTTGCATCTGCCATCTCGGAAGCGTATTTTTAAAAACACATCTGCATAATAAATTGATAGCAAAAACTTGACCTACAAAATAGAAAATCTTTAAAAAATAGTTTTTTACTTAAGTTGCTTTGCTACTTAACCACTTTAATGTATGCTGCTTCCGAGTTGGAATGATAAGCGATTTTGGACCCTATTTGAAGGTGATATGATAATACAGTGGGTTGTTACGATGTTGTTTGTTGTTAGTGATACGTAAAAAGGTGCCAATTTCCGTTCATTTCTTATGCATCCGTTGTTAAAAATCGGCATCTTGTGATTAGTGTCGCGCGCCATGATTTTTTTGCTATTTTTTAACTATTCCGGCGTTGTTTTGAGAGCAATTTATCAAGTTTCTAAGACACGCACCTGGTATTAAAACAATATGGTAAAAATCGTTAGCATATTTTGCTAAGAAAACTCAAAAAAGTAAAAAAAAAGTATAAGCTTCACACAGCTGAAGAAATTATATTTTTTTTATATAGTTGGATCCTTTTTGGTCCTTGCGGTGATGTAACAGTCATTCTTTTTCTCATGTGGTTTATAGACAAAAAAGTTTATAATTATTAAACCCTGTGCTCAATAAAATGTTACAGTTTTTGATCTCTCAAATTAATAACAACAAAACTGTCTGAAAAAACTAAACCAGCAGATTCTTGCAAACGAAAAAGAAACAAAATATATACCTACCTCTACCTCTTAGTTTTTTCTCATCACCATTTCCGTGGGAATACTTTAAAATGTGACATTAACTGTACCCAACCGAATACACCTACAACTTCCTACTTACAGAATCGGTGCACATGTCTGTACGTTTTCTCACACACAGAACAATAAAGGAATGCACCTTTCTACAACAAGTCGCCAAAAAACTGCGCGAGCGCACCTTGTACGTACGTAGGTACTAACCCTTGCTCTCCTTGAATGGTGTAATAATATTCATATCGCGCACAGGGACTTTTATCCCATGTTTTATTATTGTTATTCAAATTCAGTTAGAGTTAAGTGCCTACTAAGGTTACGCAGTGTTTATTTATTGTTTTATTTTGCCCTGTTTAGTTTAATTGGTAAGAAATAAAAGAAAAAATATTTATTATAAGGCCTATAAAAACACAAAAAAATTGTTTATCATCATTATACAATTTCTTTTACACATAAAAGTAACTACAGCCGGTTACACCTTATTTTACAATACTATGAGAAAATGATTAACGCATGTTAGCTATTTAAAAAGAAAAATATAAATAACGAAACAACAAAAAAACTCGGTATGCGTTTGGAATTCCTTTAAACTTTTTCTTAATTTCTAAATTGTAATACGTACTAGTCGTATGTATGTTACATTGCAAACGTAAATATATTTATATTATTTATAATAATAATGTTATAATTTATACTTGTATTGCACAAAACAAACAATATTTTTCAATTCCGAATAAAAATCTAAAAAGCATTTTTTAAATATTGTTCATAAAACAGTATAATATCCCATTATTTTTATTTTTTTTATTCGTAATGACGTTCGTTCGTATAGCTTTCGTTTGTCGTTAAACCGCTCGTCGCTCGTCGCTCTGCGCTTGCGCCGCTTACTTGCGTACGGACCAGCAGATGTGAAGCCCGCCAACTTTTGTTGTGAGGATCCAGAGCCCCGCAAGGTAGGCATCTGTTCTTTACCATTTCTCTACAACCCGTACGGTACGACTACGAAAACACCACACTAACGCAAAATATAATGTGAAAAAAATATGGCAATTATTAGCTATTACTGAGTAGATACCTAAATAAGGTTAGCAGTTATCACTCTTTATTTTATCACTAGCTGACCCGGCGGACTTCGTACCGCATTTCTTTTTTGTTTTTTGTTTTTTAATATAGCTTATGTTACTCAGCGCTAATGTAGCATTCTAATGGTGAAAGAATTTTTTAAATCGGTCTAGTAGTTTTTGAGTTTATTCGTTGCAAACATACATACAAAAATACAAAGCTTTCCTCTTTATAATAGTATTAGTATAGATAAAGTATTGTTCATTATTTTAAGCAGAAAAAACTTTCTTATGTTTTTTTTATATATATATTACTTATATTATTGAAAGAACTAAGTTATTATAATGTTAATATTTATTTCGCGTAATATAACGAGTCTACCGATTCGTTTTTGTGACAACTATTTCCATATTATGTGAAATAAGCCAAAAATTATGTTTTGTTACTGAAACAAAATGTTTAAACAATTTTTTATTTAATTCAACATACTTTTGTAATTCCAATCGTCCTTTAACAACCAATATATTAGTTTTAATCTACACATAAAGAAGCGACTCTCCCGCTAATTTATCGTTGCGAGTAACGATAACTGGAGGCAGTACCTACTGCTAGCCGTACTGCCAGATCAGTACTGTCACCAGTTTCCGTTACCCGTTTGTACTTCACGCTGCATGCGCATAGATATAAACACGAAAACAGTTAACTGGGTGCCTAGTGGTAGTTTTGTATACTATCCGTATTCATTCGATTACGTTTACGAAAACGAAAATTAGTATGGCTTGAAGCAGCGCCTCCTGGCGACATACGAGAAGAGTTAATGTTTTGCCATACAAATTCTCGTTTTCGTTAACATGGTCGAATGGCAAACGAAACTCGCACTAGGCATCCAGAAACGTTGGGTTCAGTCTTTCTAATTTCCTAATAAAATTCCTAATAAAATTAAGAAATACCTTTCAACAAAAAAAATATTTGCCGTTATCCTGTCGAATAGAACCAAAGGCCCAATGCACTATCTTAAGTGGTTGTCCCACACTCTACTTACACTTGACATACATACGACTCGCTAATTATCGTGCAATTTTAAAGTTCACTCTAAAAGAGGGTTAAAAAATTACGCCTCTTGGATACCGTTACAGTTTGCAATGAAGCCTTTTGTTAAAGACAAAGTTGTTGGTACTGCAAGGTCGTCGGGACCCGTCGTTTCTAAATGTGGCTACTATTTAAGGATGTTTAACATATATTATTCGTGTTCAATTAAAAATGATAATATCGACGTTGTTGTTGTACGACAGTCAAACTTAAGTATTACAAAAAAATGTTTCTGTTTATCGAATCCTGATGCTTCAGCAGATGTAGTAAGGACAATTCCGGTAAACACCGTTTAAATACAAATCCGATCCGAACCCCTCGGAGAATCTAGTAGGGCACGGAGACTCGCATTAGCGCGTGATGCCGTTCCTTCTAGAAAACCTCCGAAGGTGATTCGTTTAACACGGCTTGAGGAACCTTTTAAGTTTCTCGCCGCCCCCAAAAAAGCCCGGTGAAGCTGATAATGCCCAGTGGCAATCAGCAAACTCCTCAATTTAAAAAATAATTTGTCCGTGTACCATTTATGGTGTTAATTTTAATAAATAACTTGTTTATTTCGATATAGGATTTTAAATTTTATTTGGGCATTACGTAAACATCCTTAAGAGATACCCCAGGGTTTTTGTTATATCATATCAAGACTAACGAAACATTAGAAAAAACATACCTAAAATACACACAAAACAACAAAACCTAGAAACCTGTTATTTTTATCAAGTATCAAGGTATTTAGGTAAATAGGTTGAAGCTATAAAATCGAATGCTCTAATTAACGTTTTTACTGTCTGTGATTGGATATTGTCTGCCGAACAGAACAGCTGTCTTGCGAAGACGCGTCAGTATTGTGCTGGAAAAGTGTGGACTTAATCATCTGTAAAACAATATTTCGGATGAGAAAAAATAGTGAAAAAAAAGCGAATTCGTTCGAATAAGATTATGCATATCAGTTTAAAGGTATTACAGAATATTTAGTTTAGCAAAATATACATTTTAAAACGTCTTTAATCAGTTTTTTTTAATATTTATTGTTTATTTTATGCTTTATCATATGACAGAGTACTGGGTACACGGATGATGCATGCAGAATCAGCGCCTAATCTAGATTTAAAATTTTGATGCAAGTCCAATTTTTTTAACTTTTTTTAATACCGGCTACTTTCATGCTTGCTTATTATATTTTAGAATTATTTGATTACTGTTGTTGCCTTTATTTAACATTTTCCTTTCTTTTAATTATTGTGTCATGTCACTCTACTACCAAGACTCCAAAAAATTTTTTTCTTACCTAGTTTTTTTTATAGCTCATTAATATAACTATTTATTGAGATTGCTATGCTGCCAAAAGATACTGTAAGCTCTTTCTGCATAAAACGGAACGCTAGTGATTTAATGTGATTTAATTTTAATGAGGGTATACAAGCTACTAACTAATTATGAGACGACCAACACCTCAGTCTCTGTGACCACGGACCCTACAAAGGGTTCGAAACGTCAGGATAAACATTAATTAAAACGAATGTACAAAATAAACGCGAGTAGATCCGTAAAAGTTGTTTCATTTCAATGTGTATTATTCGCGTAAACTTTAGAAAACTATCGCTTTGAAAAATACAAATAGAATAAGTGCATATCCTCATTAATGCTATCCCTTAGGACCAAGTACCGTCTTTAACAGGACATCCATATCTCAGCCAAAGTTTGTTTTTTACGCTTTTTTACGGTTGAATTATTTTCAGACGCCTACAAATACATCTGCCGGTGTGAGGCAGAGGCACCAACTAACGCGTGCGATACGGTCATATAATTGAAAACGGTTCTTTTTTTTCATAAATAATGCGTAATAAGTTTAGTAGTTAATTTTTTGATTTTTTGACCACTCTTAAAGAGTACCTAAGCAAATATTTTAAAAGTCATTGTTTTTTTATAACATTAGAAATGTTAATTAGCCTGGTCTAAGTGTTCCGGCCTTTACTTGCCTCACCTCAGCAGAGTGACAAAACGCTCATCCTGAGTTCGACTCCCAGGTTAGGCAAAGCATGTTTCGGTTTCCTCAATGCATAACCCGGGATTGCAATCACCAGCCTGCATAATAAATATTTGGCACACATTTTGAGATATTACAAGCAAATTAATAATTACTATCATTACTTGACCATCCTACATCCAAGGACCACCAGCTATCAATAAAAGACATAGCCTGCGTCATTGAACTCCTAACTAAACACAATTTTATCTAGACCTGTTTATCGGGGAGCAATTCATAATTCGTAAAATCTTATATCTATTTTCTTGATATTGTTATACGGCTACCCAAATTTACTATTGCCATAGACAAGAGAAACAAAATGACACCTAACTCGACTAATCATGATATATAAACTGTATCGGTTGTAATTCGTCGGAAGTGTTTGGCTAAATAAACATTAAAGAACTGTTTAACATAAATCTTAATGGGAACCACCTCAGTGCCCGGAAGGTCAACGCCTTCTGAGGATGCTATTTTTTGCTTTTTTTTATTTAGATGATGGCTTCGTGCGATTAGCACATTTAGCCAGTGTCAAAGTAATTTTTCTTACAAGTAATACGTAAATAAATAATATTTCCTTCCTGTCCTGTATGATGATGATGAATGATAATAAAAATGAGAAGTGAGAAATGATCCCTCGAGTATCTCAGTAAAGATGTGGGGCTCTACTAAGTCCTCGGGCGGACTTCTTGAGACAATTTGAAAAGTGACGTTGCACTGTTTTATTTCATTTACCAACACTCATGCACACTCACGAACACTTAACGGTTAATAATCCACCATTATTTCACATTAATATATAACTTTAAGACTCGCTTCAGCGAGTAATAAAGTAATGTAATGGCAACTATCGCTTCAGCGATGCGTTCAATTTTGGACCCGTAGCAGCTCTACGACCCGCCTTCTTCTCCCTCAGTCTTCGTTTAACCGTAGACACGCTCACGGTTGTTCTGCGAGCTGCCTGGAGCTGGTGTTGCAACTCATCAGCATTGGAGAACCGATTTCTCAAAGACGTCGACACAATTAATCGGTCGTCTCTCTCCGAGGTGCAGCGACGTCTCCCAGAGCCATGCCTCTGGACGTAGCCACCGGTCTCCAGGAACCGCTGGTAAACTTTTCGAACTGAAAAACGGCTTAAGTTCAGTTGCCATACGACATAACACTGCCGCATCCCTGATTGCCGTAGTGCAATCACTTGGGCGGCTTTATCAGCAGTGGTATCCATCTTCAAGGTCGTTTTGCTTCTGAAAGATCTTCTCGTACGTCCTCTTTAAAGGTTGGATAGCGATGACCCCCATTGAACCTGTATTGATCCTTTTATACCCACAAAAAGTAGCGCAACTAGCTAGAAGCAAAATTGCCAAAATTCAAAATTCAAAATTCAAAATCATTTATTCAGTTTAGGCTACAAGTAGCTCTTATGAATGTCACTATGATTTTGAAGTCATTTTTTGAAGTCGTGTAGTGTTAAATTTTTGTTTGTAATAAACTGATATGTGGTTTTTTTTTAGTTTTTTTATTAGGCTTTGAAATGACACCAATATCAGTGAGGTTACATACGTGGGTTAAGGGTTGATATGGCTTGAAAGTTATTTTCGTAGAGGTGCGATTTCTTTGACGCCGAGTGTCATGTAGTCCGTTCTACTCGTTTTTAGGTCTAGGTTTTAACATTTCCAAATCATCACTTACTTTTTGATAGTACCTAAACGCGTGTTTTACATGCGAATAAACTAGAACAGAATAGGCAATAACTTAACAAAACAAGCATGGAGGCTATTGTAGTGCGAATTTAAATGCAAATTCCAAGATTTGTGCAATTAAAGAGCCGTTTGCGAAAGAGTTTGTTGGTTTAATGGAGATGTAGACACTCGTGTATGTGCTCCTGGAAGGATTGATTTAATAGTGACGTTAAGTAACGAATGTGCCTTAACTAATTAATGCAAAATGTTTTTAAACGTTTTCGTTAGTTTTTGAGGTCAGTCTGTCGGATACCATCGTTTTTTTTATTAATTCCAACAACATTTACACCAATACGTTCATGATAATATAAATAATTAATTATTTGCATAATTATACCCTAATCTAAATGCAATCTTAATTACAAGTGTAACACAACAATACAAAACAAATAAACTTAAGGAGGAGCTGGTCTGCGAGTGATGAGGTTAAGCAACTGTCGCAAAGGCCGGTCATTGGATGGGTGACCAAAAATTTATCATTGGTTGGTCCCGGCTGCATTAGCAATTTAGCAGTCGTTAACAACCACCAATCCGCACTGAGCCCGCGTGGTGGTATACGGCCCGTTCTTCCTATCTGTTGGATGTTAAAATAACAATAATAATTCCGCTTTCATCCCACTGCCTAAATCAATTCCGCATTCATCCCATGGAGACATCGTTTTGAAAAGAAAGTAATGGCAGCAGATAAATAGAATGCACTGCCGGTAGTGAACATATTCACTCCACGCCACAGCGCGCGAGGACTTAATTAAGTTATATTTGTCACCCATTATAATGGCAACTATTGCTCTCTCTCTCGGCGTTCATAGAAGAATAAAGACGTGTCATTCAGCAGCCCCGCCCCCCAACCGCCTAACACTCTCGCTTTCGATCGCTTTGAAAGCGAGGCCCTCGCCTCGCTTTCTATTATAATATCGAAATATAATATCGAATAATATCGAAAGCTATAGCCTATAGCTTTTGATATTGATTTCATATTACTTTCGAAATGACAAGATGACGCCTCCTTCTCGCCTCGCCTTCAAAGCGATCGAAAGCGAGAGCGTTAGGCGGTCGACCCCCCGGTATTTATTTTTACTACTATCAGAACCCAGCGCCAGCAACCTATCAGCCAAACACACACGCTACACTATCCACACATCGGGAAGGCTCGTGCTTCAACAGTGGGGGCATAAAATGAGCTGATGATGATAAACTTAGTTAAATAAATTAAATGTTTCCCACACTCACACCAATTATCTAGCCCCAAGAAAAGCTTCCTTAAGAAACTCGTTATATGGTTAACTAGACAACGGATAAACATACTTAATATACTTAAATACATACTTATTATACATACATAGGAAACACCCAGACCCGAAACAATTAAGAAAAACAGGTATTTTATGATCCGACCGGGATCGAACCCGGGACCACAGAGATGGCGACACCATGGAAACCGGTGTGCAAGCCACTCGACCAAGGAGGTCGTCAAAAAGTTCTGTGTGCCTCGTGCGAGGTTCATTTGCAATTTTACTTTAATGAAAACGAGAATTTGTATGGCAAAAGCAATAGTCTTGTTGTCACAACGAGAAGAGTTGCGATTAGGCCATACAAATCTCGTTAACGTGATCGTTAACATTGCGTTAATGTGATCGTCGCTGGCAATAAATAAAATAGGTACTTTATTACACGTTTACTATCGTAATGTACCTTTTGAGTAACAACAGGGGAATCGCAGGTTTTATTCTAAGGACAGGTAATTAAAGAAATTAAGAGTCTTGGGGAATTTAGGGTTGGCGCAATCCACACCTTGAGGTCGGCAGGTGGGGGACATATTTTCGTTTTTTTCTTAATTAAAAAAGCACGAGGCGTCATGTGTCGCGATGCAATCGGTGGACTGTAATAGTCCACGCGGCTAGTGTAGGTGCGACATTTTGTATACAACTTGTTCCAAAAAAACCCGTTAAGCCTGAAATGTCAGTAGCTATACATAAAACTGAAGTGGTGGGTGCTGTTCTTTAAGTTGTAGGCACAGTAGTTTCCGAAAAAAACAATATCGAAGATCAGCAAAAATATCGCTAAGATTTTTAAAAGATTCCCAGCACTACTGATCAGCTGTAGAAGTCATTAGCTTGTAAATCAAAGATTATTATTTTTTCAGACTGGTCAACTATCGGTATTTGTGCATTGTGTGTGTAACAGTACAGGGACCTTTAATCTAGTTAAAGTCCCTTTTAAAAGATTTTCCAAATTAAATACTTGATAGTTAAATTAATACTAATTCAGATTTGCTTTAGAAATCACAATAACAGCTGTCTGTTACAAATTTTATAGATAACCTAACAAAATGTCGTTACGTTTGAAACAATTTTATGATTCAACGTATTTTTTTGCACACTTAGATTTAGATCGAGCTGGTTGTGATGCGACAATTTTCTAACCACTTTAATGTTTATTTATGTAACACACTTACATAAAAAATATAGTTAGAAGAGTTAGTAAAAGTGTTTAAACAATTTCCACAAGAACAAATTCAACCCACGCCATTTAGGTGATAGGAGGAGAACTTGACACAGTTTTCATTAATTAGTAACATTTATCCCGTCGACTGGTATAGGAGGCGATGTCCGTCTTTTTGCAGTTTACAGTTCTCTAAAGAATTAAATTGACATAAAAAAGCATCATACTCTTAGTAAATTTACAATTGGAAATGCAAACAAAAATAATAGGAAGTAACAAAGCATTATAAGCCTTCGTCAAGACAATTCGTCAGTCAATACTAATCTAGTCAAAACTTTAAAAACATGACACAATCTTTCGTCGAACGGCCAGTAAAATCGTTCGCGCATAATCGAGCGATGACATAAAAATGTCTCGATTATAGGCCCGTCTCAGCGTTTGTTGCATAATATGCAGGGCACGTGACTGGAGGGCTTTATATGTTTATTTAATAAGGTTCTGCGCACATTATGACCACGGATATACGAGTACTATAGCAAACATAATATGAGGATATATGACCACAGTCGTTATGATAGAGCGATAATTTAGACTTCAGCAGATTTTTTTTTCATTGATGAACGGCAACTGAGTCCACTCCACCTGATGTTAAGTGGAAATTTTATGGCGACATTCCGGCTGTAAATATAAATAATAACAATAATAAACTTGAAATAAATACTAATAAGTAGTAATAACTTATTTGGTGGTAATTGATACTACCGCGCGCATGTCCACCGATTTCTCTCCCTCGTGTCTTGACGCCGGCCGACTGTGCTATTCGGACTTAACCGCCTTTAGTTTATTTGTCTTAAAACATATATTTCACAAAAAATAAAAATAATAATATAAGACAAAGCGGTCTGTGACTCGGGGACTGCATTTTTTTACGTCCACAGAACCTGTTATTCTGTCACAGCCTATATAAGTAAATAAATATCTAGTCTCCTCAATCAGAACTTGGAACTGTTTAAGTATCAGAAAATCCTCTTTCCTGTGGCGTCAATGTGGGACGGGCTTTACATTTGTCTCCACCTCCACCCAGCATCTGTTTTAGCAGTTGTTAGACGGTGAAATATGAGATGCATTTACGCGAATATATTTAACGCACATTGAAAAATTGAATCTAATTTATATAAAATGTCTTAATTAAATTCGTAATAAGTGGGAAGTACTAAAAGTAATTAATGGATACGTAAAATATAATTAGTAGGTAGGTTTTATTAACTTTACCTATTGTTTGCATAATAATATCGGAAACGGTTTTTTCTCGTAATATTTAAAGTATATAATTTTAAATAGGTATGAAATTTTTTATCAACTTAACTTGTGTGTATATATGTTTATGGTTATCATCTTTGTGATGATCTGATTGTTTACAGTTTAATTCATCATCATCATCATCATCAGCCTATAAACGTCCCACTGCTGGGCACAGGCCTCCCACATGATCAGTAGCACGTGGGGATATTGGGCCATAACCCACCACGCTGGCCCAATGCGGGTTGGTGGGTTTTAACGACTGCCATCTTACGACAACAACCGGGACCAACGGCTTAACGTGCCTTCCGAAGCACGGAGGAGCTCGAGATGTTTTTAATTGGTCACCCATCAGGCGACCCGGCATTGCGAAAGTTGCTTAGCGGGCAAGATCGCAAGCCGAACGCGCTAGCCGCTGCGCCATCGAGCTCCTCAAGGAGCTCTGAGGTTTAATTGATATATTTTATTTGTCTGTAAATTTTGTGAAATAAATTTATAATAATACCTTAAATAGACCATAGACAAAGTCACTTACTTCTCTTTGAACCACGAATGTATGAGTTCTTATATGAATTTTCACATTACCGCAAAGAGAGCTTAAAAGAGTCACAAGTATAAAGATGTGAGTATGTATTTACAAGTAATAAACATACTAACGACCACCTTTTTCCATCCACTGGAATTTACTATTGAAAGGGCAGCGACTGGTTTTATTAATTAAACAATTAAAATTCGATGTTTGTTTTCCAATACAAATAGGCAAGCATATAGGTGCTATAAATTTATTGCACGGTGTCGCGTTGTTAAGATAGAAAAAATATTTTTTCTAGACTCTTTGGACTGGTAAACAAGAAATTAGTAGGTATTGAAATGAAGCAACTTTTACGAATCTACTCGCGTTTATTTTACACATTACTTTTTAATGTTTATCCTGACGTTTCGAACCCTTTGCAGGGTCCGTGGTCACAGGGAGACTGAGATGTTGGTAATGTTATGTGTAATGTTCGCGTAAACTTTAGAAAACAATAAGAAATAAGTAATTATTTTTAAAAACATTTAAATAACGACTTAATGTAATAGCACCAGTGTTCGACAGGGACCAGTGATCGACACTTGCTTTTCGTCGCCATAAAATAACATAGAATTTCATTATTTTACTGAATGATAGCTTAGTAAACAGTGGTGTTCTAACTTTGTATTAAATTTGCTGTCAAAAGTCAAAAATCAGTTGCTGACCTACATTTAGTATTGTAAATCGTTAATATTTAAATTGTATATTTTATAGCGATTTCTCCTAATGATGACAATAGAATAAGTACTAAGTTCACACAAAAAAACTGTGGCTATTACACAACAGACAAACGCAAATTCTTTTTTCAAATTTTCTTTTTTTTTGTGCGCTGCCCATTCGTAACGAAACAATACTCTTAATTCTCACCTCGGGCCAGGTATACCATAGACCAGATGTTGACCGGGCATAAATCTTCGTCCCATTGTCTATGGCCGTTCGAACCTTTTTTAGATATTACTGGACACATGGCAGGCAAGGGTTCGACAGATGCGAAACATCCGATCGATTATTCGATTAAAATCGAAGATAAGTGGGAATGGTACATTTGCGATGTTACTGAGTTAATGTAATATTAATCTGTGTTAATTTAATTTCCTTTATTGTAATTATAGTTAGGAAATAAAATATATGCAATGTTACCTAAGCTATACTAAATGTTTAATTCTTGTTGTTTTAACAATCGTAATATTTTATTCGATTTTATGGTTATGGAAGTTTTAACTTTATTATATATTAGACTTACCTCGGCTAAACTTTCCTTGGGCAAGTTCTGCAATTAGGTAAAAACAATTTTGAGAGGGAGGCCAAGAGGAGGATCCAGCTGGGCTGGGCAGCATTTGGGAAACTTCGGCGAGTCTTCTCGTCATCCATACCGCAATGCTTAAAAACGAAAGTTTTCAATCAGTGCGTCCTACCCGTCATGACCTACGGAGCTGAGACGTGGACACTCACAGTAGGGCTGGTCCACCAGTTTAAAGTTACTCAGCGAGCTATGGAAAGCTATGCTCGGAGTTTCTCTGAAGGATAGGATTCGTAACGAATACATCCGACAGAGAACCAAAGTCATCGATATAGCTCTAAGAATTAGCAAGTTGAAGAGGCAGTGGGCCGGCCATATCTGGCGAAGAACTGAAGACCACGACTCGGTAAACGTAGTGTAGGACGCCCTCCGGCCAGGTGGGATGATGACCTGCGAAAGACTGCAGGCAGATGCTGGATGCGTCAAGCTGAGGACAGGGCGCTATGGCGCTCATTAGGGGAGGGCTATGTCCAGCAGTGGACTAAGATAGGCCGATGATGATGATGATGATATATAAGACACACATGTATTAACAACTATTAACTAATTAAAATATTTTATAGGTAGCCTTATTCGTAGATCAAGTATACAGTTACGAGTACAATAATAATTGTTATTTTTTTAACGCAGGCAGTTGGTTTAATAAAAATAAATTAAAAAGTTTTTTTTATGTGTATTTCTTAATATAAAGACCTTGCCGTACCTTAACCTATTTAATGTCATACCTAATGACCTTTCAACCGTACAAAAAAGCCGATAAACTTCTTCAATAAAAATTGATATTCCGTAATCAATTTAAACGATATCTATAAGTAAAACAAACTAATAAATCCCATTCGATGTTGTATAAGAGATACCAATCATATATACCGAACTCATCGCCCACATACCAAAGTATCGGTTACACTATTTCATAAACGGACCGACACGTCTCTGATTATCTATCTACATGATTATGTTAATCGCATTCCGGATTACTTAAAAGTCTAGTTGAACCTTACGTAAATCAAAGTTCTCATTTTTTAAAAGATTCATATCAGTTTTTGAACTGCACTCATCTCTATGTAGATATTTACACTGAAGATTTCTTTTTTGAAGAATTTATCCTACGTTATTGTTTATGTAAAAAAAATAAGACGCGAAAAGGAAATTTTACACAATATTTTATTTTAACATTATTTTAAACTGTACTTACATTAACAGAGAAGTCTAAAACAAATGTACTACAACACGTTTCTCTCTCATCTCATCTCAGCCAAAAGACGTCCACTGCTGGACAAAGGCCTCCCCCAAGGATATGGGGGGTATTTGCCGTAATCGCCACGCTTGGCAGGCGGATTGGCGATCGCAGTACAACACGTTTAGTTCGTTAATAATAAAATCTTAAAGTTATTAATACACACAAAATCCAACCACACAACTAATAATATTCCCAAAACGAAAAGAATTGAAAACTATATACCTTCCTACCACAAAATAGACGACAATAGTAATGTAAAAATAAGATATTTTAATATTTGAAGTAATAAGTAACTACTGACGCTGTATAATAATATTTTTAATTAACTGATACATACATATGATAAATAAGTACATAAACTGTAAACACATTCAAAAAATATCAAAAGCAACTATTTGGAACGAGAATGATAACTCTATAAAGAGAGAACAGGCTTTATTTTTACTTATTTCAAAGTGCTGTTTTGGTATTGAGATAAAATTGTGTTTCTCCAAATCCATATTGAACATATTCCACCTCATTATGCTAATTAATTAGTATTGATTGATATTGAATGGCTCGTAAAGTACACGAAAGTTACGTTGCGACCAATCAAAAGTAGTGATATATAACTGGCGAATGATCATTACGCTCTGACATGGAAGGATAAAGGGGAGTATTGAGGAACCACGCGACTTTTATGTTTTTTTTTGTTAAACATGCCTTGCGTTGTAATAAAAAAGTTACATTTTATGCTTTTTTATTGCCTATTTATTATAATTATCCTGTTGGTAAGCTTACGTGCGCTCAGTGCTTTTTTTAAGTCCTTATAATGACAACCCGCTGTACCGGAGGAGGGAGGAGGTAAATACTAGTATAGATAGTTCAGGCGGCTGAGATAAATTATGTCGGACTCCTACTGATTTAAAAACCCCTGGGTATGTCTATAGCCTTGAAAAGGGCTTTGTAGACTGGCTTAAAGAAGGACGGCTATGCTAGCCATCTTCGGGTGCACCAGCGTCGTACCTACTAGGAGTCGAAGTGGTGGCCATGACCGAAATCGGTCGGAACAATCATCATCATGACCAGTTCTAAGGTCTGGTAAATTTGTGTCAAAATAAAATTTCTCTAAATATGTATAATTATTTATTTGCTATATTTTACACCAATGCAAACTAACAGTAATTGTAGTTATGGAAACATACTTAGATAAGGAGATTAGATAAGGAGAGAGATGTCCAGGAGAACCTAAAACAAGCCTCACCAACTGAATACAATATACGAGTAAATAATACTTTTATGAACAAGACGCACTTCAAAAATAATCTCTACCGATAATTTTCGTGCATTCCAATACTAAAGCACTAAGTTAAGTAACACAGCTTATAAATAAACCTAAGCTAAACCTAGGTCGGGTGAAGGTAGTCCTTATGGAATTCGCTCCCCCCTCCCTCCCCTACTTAGTCCCCCGCTCACCTCCGTGTCTTATGATGATACTTATCTACGAGAAGGGATTCAATTTATGATCGTCTCGCTTGCTATCGGTTTCCATTTGGTTAATCGATTGTAATAATCGATTAGTCAACATTCGGTTGTTACGATGCCTTTATGTTGTTTGATGGCTCACATTTCAGTTTTGTTTGAATCAATTCATATTTTGTTAGAACTGTTGATGAGAGTAACATCAGCTTTAATGTCTTTCTTAGATTTATGATTTAATTGATTCATTTGTATTTAACGTTTTCTTCTTGTAGTGTGTACTTAAATAGACTAATAATTAATTTACGTTTAATTATCATTTTTCATTATTTATATTATTTTGTTCTTATTTTTCTTATTCTTTAACTAAACTTAATAGTAAAGAAAAGAGATCTAGAATCAAGTCAAATTTACTCTTTTATAGAAAGGTTGTCAAAAAGAGAAAGTCAGGGAAACTAGATAAGTAGTTAGATAATATAATAATGCTAATAGTATTTATATGTAATGCCCATGGCATTTACAGTGTAACCGGAACCGGATATGGGCTAGTAAGCTTAGTCTATACTAATATTATTAAGAGGAAACCTTTGTATTTTTGTATGTATGTATGTATGTATGTATGTATGTTTGCAACGAACAAACTCAAAAACTACTGGACCGATTTAAAAAATTCTTTCACCATTAGAATGCTACATTAGCGTTGAGTAACATAGGCTAAATTAAAAAAATATATTAAATAAAATACTAAAAACGACAATTTAATTTTCCAATACAAAATGATTTGTTTATTTCGTTGTCATGGAAACCATTGATATATATTTAACTCAATGATGGAAACTGTCAAAGCGGTAGGAAGTCCGCCGGGTCAGCCAGTTATATCATTTTAAGAACCAGCGAGCACCGCCACCGTTCCATTCCGATTCGTAACACCATGATTGTAATAAATGTTTTCTGAAAATTAAATTAATGTGTAAAATATTAATAACAACTATTATTAATAATTATTATAAATTATAATAAGCCTGTAGTGTCTCACTGCAGTCCTTTCCATCGTGTTCTATCTTGAGCAACAAGTGACCAATCTTTTAGATGGGAGTCATGGTCGTCCAGCCAGCTCCTTTTTTGGTCTGCCGCGACGTCGTTTTCGGTTTTGAGGGATCCATTCGGTAGTAGTCAATACCAATAATAAATCTTTATTTCTGAAGATATTTCTGAGATCCGCAAGAGTAAACTATAAATAGTTTATCTTTGATTTGTTTGTAATAGTGAACATCTCTAGGGGAGTGAGCAAAAGTTACCTGTTTCAGGCTGTTGATTGCGCCATTTAAAATATTCCGAGAATGTCGTACGTTAACTGTTGCGCACGCGCACAGGAGCGGACACACCCTCTGTGCGCTTGCAGTAAGTGAGTGCGGGCATAGAAGGTTCGCATCAGATAATTAATAAATGCGATTTTTTTATATTAACTGTTTAATAAAAAAGGAAAAATAACAGTAACTTTTAATAAAAAGTCTTCGTCTTTGACTTTTTACGTAGTTGTCTTTCTGCGACCACGAACCCTGCAAATGGTCGAAACGTCAGCATAAGATGATGTATGTTAATAAAATATGCCTTGTTTTATAAATTAATTGAAATTCTTGCTCTGTTCTTGATTCGGTGGTTTATAATAGTAAAGTTTATAAAAAATTACACTGTTTAGTAGATAAAAATATTAAAGCTTTGTCTTGTTCAATGTAAATTGTCGAAATTAAGAATTAATAAAATTGCAATCCCTGAAAGAGTAATTAAGTTTTTAAGTTACAACATTGTAGGTACAAACTTACCCCCTTATTCATAAAAACTATTTAAGCATTATTTAGTTAAATATTGTTTTGTCAACGTCACACAAACGTCATTTTGAATTTGAGCAAAAGAGACAAAACAATGATTAACTAAATTATGCTTAAATAGTTTTTTATGAATATCCCCATATTCCCATATTTAGTTGAAGATCTTTGTTTACACTTAATGGCAATAAATATAATTGAATTTCAATTTAAACTGTCACTTTTTATTTTATTGTCACTTACCCTGATGGCGACATATAATAGAGTTATTCTGCGTCTTGTTTGTCACATGTTTCAATTAAAAGCATTACAGTATCAATAACCGTCCTTCTGTTACTATTTATTTAGTATCTTGACCTGCCGAGGATGGCGGCTCGGCCTTAAAGGTCGGCCGCTGCACAACACTCCGATTCATGCCGATTGTTCGATATCCGCCCGTCGCCGGCTAATGTCACCATACTCACTCACCGTAGAGATTTTGGTATGCGCGCGCTAAAACCTTCTTGATCCGTCATTGACGTTTTGTCAAATTTGAGTGTTTGAAATTTCGAATTGTGTATTCGATATTTAAATTTTTGATATTGTTTGTTTTTTTTTTATAATGACTTAGTGCGATTTGTGTATTTGGACGAAGTCAATGGTAGAAAAAACTATTTTCCGTCTATTATAAATAATAATGAAGTGATTATACTGCTCAATGGTAAAAATATACTGCTTCAAACCCTTTACTTCTCGGCTACAGAGGAAATAATGAGATCGATGAGTACCTATAAGATCCAGAAAAAATATTGTGCTTTTAATAACGAAAGCCAAGGCCAATAGGGTCGACCACGAGCAAGTTGTTGCATGGTAAAATGAAACTTCACAATTCTCTAGCTAGAGCTATAGCGTGCCATCGTGACGCAGTGAGTCGTTAGTATTCCCGATAGCCGGTAGCGGGTTCGTTCCCGACACGATCGCGGTGACCTTTGAAACGTCCGATAGACGCTGCCTTTTATTATGACACTATTCATGTGGCCGACATTATGTATATTTAAAACTAATACTAGAAATCCACTGGGCGACCACTAGTTAAGATAACACGTCTTTCGGCGTAGTACAAATTACTTCTTCTGTGGTAGGTATAGGCACATGAGTAGTGGTATAGGTACAGTTTTTTTTTTTCATTTTGTTGATGCCTTCATGCGATTAGCACATTTAGCCAGTGTCATAGTAATTTTTCTAACAAGTAATACATAAATAAACTATATTTCTTTTCTGTATGATGATGATGAATGATAGAAATGAAAAATGATATACCACCCAACCCCTCGAGTATCTCAGTAAAGATGTGAGGCTTTACTAATTCCTCGGGCGGACTTCTTGAGAGAATTTGAAAAGTGAAGTTGCACTGTTTTGTTTCATTTGCCAACACTCATGCACACTCACGAACACTTAACGTTTAATAATCCACCATTATTTCACATTAATATTCGACATAACACAAATTTTAGAAAATAAAACAAAACCGCAGACGTGACTCTTCACTTTCCCGCCAAGAAGAGCATAGGTACAGTTATTTCGAAAATTCTATTCAACTTTTTGTGCAGGTGTTCAATTGTTTCGATGACATCTGTTTTTGATGACCAATCTTTTCCTGCTGACCTGTACAGACTTGTGATTCCAATAACAATAGAACAGACTAATACCTTCGTAACCAGATGTGGCCAGCCATTATTTATTAACCTACAGTGCTATTGTTTGAGTTTACCTGATTGTAAATACAGCGTCCGAATGTTGGCAACACGTGTTTTAAGACATTCGATGTTGTTGCACGTGTTCTATTGCACTTTCTAAGTACGACAAAATATAGTGGTTCGAAGTTCGCTTTGAACTTTTTGAAGGATCGGCGAACGTGTCGGCGCATGAGTCGAAAAGTTTTCTGTACTGTAATACACATAATGACTATTAAATAGAAAGATATGTTTTTAAACGGAACAACAGCACATGGGATTATCTGGTTTTTTTTTTTACTTATTTGGGGTAGGTAATAAGCCATTGGCCTAGATCTTTCCTGATGTTAAGTGTTGAGAAGGCCGAAGATGGAAGCGCACTTCACCCGGAATCCTCAACTACTGAGGCACTGGCTATCTTATCTCAAGCTGCCGGAACACAACAATTCTACTAACATTGATGTTATGGCGTCATATTTAGATAAGAGGAGCTTGACGGCACAGTGGTTAAGGCGTCCGGTCTGCGACTGCTGAGGTTAAGCAACTTTCGCAAAGGCCGGTCATCGGATGGGTGACCAAAAATTCATCATCTCGAGCTCCTCCGTGCTTCGGAAGCACGGAGGAGCTCGACTAGCTCACTAATCCGCACTGGGCCCGCGTGGTGGTTTATGGCCCGTTCTCCCTATCCATCCATAGGGAAGGCTCGTGCCCCAGCAGTGGAGACATAAAATGAGCTGATGATGATGATGATGATGATTTAGATAAGATGGTGATGGTAAAGCTAGTAGTAGTATTAGGGTTTTTTATGCTTGATAGCACAACAAGCCCTACTATCGTGCAAACAGAGTACTATACCCCCAGCAGGAAATCAAACCCGGACCTCTAGGATTGAGTGGTCTCTATACCACAAAGGTGGTTAGAACTACCTACCTTTTCTATTAACACTGCCAATAGTTTATGCATCACAAGCAATCACGATTACACGAATGGGTCATATGCCATGATTGCCGAGTCAGTGCTTCGCTGAGTCACCGCGTCTCACGGTGTCATGGGAAGTTGACTGACTCATTGGATCGCGACTCAGAACTGGCATTTTATTTTTTTTGAAACAGTGATGAATTGTTGTGAAATTTTCTCTCTCGATTTGTGTCATGAATTTTTGATTTTGGATAGGAAATGAGATGAAATATCTTTGGTGATTGAGAAAGTTTTTTGTGAGGTGATAAATTATATTCGTCATTGGTGATACTGGTGACACGCAAATTGGCCCCGATCCGATCCGAACCCCTCGGAGAATCTAGTAATAAGTAAATAGTGTTGAATAATTTCGGCGGGCTGGTTAGAACCACGATAGCTCAATTGGGAGAGCACCTGACCCGGTATGTCAGAAGGGTGCAGGTTCAAATCCTGCTCGTGGAAATTTTTTCAACATTTGTGTTTTTGTATTTTGTGGTAAGTCGATCTGCTGTCTGTACTTTCAACGACGTGTGAAGAAGCCACTTGCGGGTCGTCAAGGTGAGGACAGCTAGTGAGGCCCAATCCTGCTCCTGTAGCTGTCTTCGCATGAACTACGCTGCATCATCATCAGCTCATTTTATGTCACCACTGCTGGAGCACGAGCCTTCCCTATGGATGGATAGGGAGAACGGGCCATAAACCACCACGCGGGCCCTGTGCGGATTGGTAGTTGTTAACGACTGCTAATGCAGCCGGGACCAACGGCTTTACGTGCCCTCCGATGCACGGAGGAGCTCAAGATTAGAAATTTTTGGTCACCCATCCGATGACCGGCCTTTGTGAAAGTTGCTTAATCTCATCATTCGCAAACCAGGCGCGTTAACCACTGCGCCATCGAGCTCCTCCTCAACTACCCTTAAATGAGGTGAATGACGTAGAGCGAAGTCATTTGCCAACTCATTCATATATTTAAAAAAATTGTTAGTATTTCTTTGTACATATCAATGTTTGAATCATGAAATATGTCGTCTTGTGTACAGCTTTCCAACGAAGATGAACGCTACTTTCCGCTCGTCCAGCATTCCACAACGGCTCGCTTCGGCACGGGCTAAGGCACTACCCATTATGGATGTGCGAGAAAATAGCTGACAACCTTTTTAAAAGCCAATTTGGAAAACTGTTGAAACTATTACCATTGAAAATGGTTATCACATTCACCGTGTGGTGCCGGGGGTAAAGAATTGCACCACCCCATCTCTTCCCATGGGTGTCGTAGAAGGCGACTATGGGACCATTCCAGAGGATGGGCAGCAGCGTCTCTCTGTGATTATTCTCACCTTACTGCGATCGCCAACCCGCCTGCCAAGCGTGGCGATTATGGCAAATTCCCCTCAAATTGATTTATCCTTGAGGGAGGCCTTTGTCCAGCAGTGGACGTCTTTTTGGCTGAGATGATGATGATGATGAGATGATCAAATGCAAATCGCCTGAGACGTATTTTTGGCCATAGCTCCGAGGATTTTAAGAGAATCGAGATGAAATTAGTACCAAGAGTTGAGGAATTTATCGAGACACGTGTGAGCATTTGAATTTTGAAAAATGTAAAAAAATCTTTTTTTGGGGTTTTTTTGGGGGGTTTGAATACTAAATTGTAAATATTTCAAAAAAAACCGACTTAAGAAAAAATGAAAAAAAGGGTCCTAGGGTATTAGTTTAGCTACAAAATGGCGAAAAAATTTTGAAAATCGGTTGACAATAATTGTGACCTGTAAGGTGGTGGTCCCTTTAGATTTGGTATTGTAGAATAGCTTCTTTGATTATTGACCAATCGTCATGGCAATGGTGTTAAAAAATGCGGATGCAGGCGAGAAGTGCATTCAAGTTGGAATTGTGTTATTTAAAATAAAATGGTTTTTTTTTCGTAAATTGTTGTATTCATTTTCAATGCTCCGATTCTTGCGGGGACTGCGAAATCTGTGAATTTTTTTTTACGAGAAGGATTTGAACCCGCACCCCCTGACATACCGGGATTACCTGGTCAGGTGCACTTCTAATTATGCTTTAACCCTTCCTGAGCCGAGCGCTTACCTACATGTAAGCGCCAAACAATAAAATTCTATTGTGTCTCTTATTTATGGCCAACGATGTGTTAATGATTATTTCTTCAAATACTAAAACATATTGTAACTTGTTCACGACAAAATTTATGTAAATTTATATACATAATATAGAGCCCTTATAAATTTCAGTTTGCCATACACACTATGAAGATCCAATTACAAGCCATTAAGTAAACTTTATGAAACTTTCTATGCTTAAGGAAAATATAGTATCTTACTAATTAGTAGAAAACCCATTAAAAGCCATTGTTCAATTAAGTTTATGCAATTTCATTCTTTCCAAAGTGCATTTTAAATCGCATAAACAGTTCAATACAGTGAAGTGTCAGATTGATTGTCAATCCACAACTGATCGTCGATCCAAAGTTTTAAGCCTATTTCTTTCCACTACTGGGCCAAAATAGAGATCGGAATGAATACTTTGCTCAGAGTTTTTTATTTTACAATATGCGAATTTTTTCACCATCATTTGCTTCATCCATGCTTTCAAAGAACTACTGATAAAGACTTTACTTGATTTTTTACCTTACCTCGTCCAATGTAACACATATTTCGTGCATCACAGCGAATAATGAATAGCAGTAATGATACGACCCACCCGCCGTCTGTAGGTCGCGAGGCATGCGCATGCGCCTAAAGGTCGCGCAGACGTACAAACTAATACAAATGCATGCGCTCATTCACCGGCCGAATGTTCTGAATCCTTATGCCTTAGTACCTACAAACGATGGAAGTCACTAGCTAAGTAACATTTTTTGAAAACAAAAAACATACTTAATTAAAAATGGTTTGGTTACAAATGTTCTTTTTTAGAAATTAAATCATCGACTCTGCATCGAATTTGTATCTAGCTCAAAAACAATTGGTCTCTAGAAAAAAAAGGAACAGTTTGCTACGTATACGTTCGTAACATTCTATTCTATCTAACATAGGCTGTATGTTGTTCGAAATTCGAATGTGGCCACAGACAATAATTCCAATCTAGAATACTTTGACCAGTGCGAATCAGCGGTCCGTTGGTCGCATACCATACACACGCACTTAAAATTTTGCCGCTCTTAATCGATTACGCTCAGCGAGATTGTGCGCAATGGCACAAAATAAGGAGATTGCAGAAGGTAAACTACATAAACGCGATCGAGCAACGCACACATAGACAACCTCTCACTCACGGGCACGGAATCTCGGAACAGCTGCGCTCGGCAGGCTTATTACCAAATAAAAAGACTGGCTTATTACTGGCTTGAGGAGCTCGATGGCACAGTAGTTAACGCGCCCGGTCTGCGAGTGCTGAGGTTAAGCAACTTTCGCAAAGGCCGGTCGGTTCCAAAAATTGACCAAAAATTTTTCATCTCGAGCTCCTCCTTGCTTCGGAAGGCACGTAAAGCTGTTGGACCCGGCCGCATTCGCAGTCGTTAACAACAACCTATCCGCACTGTGCCCGCGTGGTGGTTTACGGCCCGTTCTCTCTATCCATCCATAGGGAAGGCTCGTGCCCCAGCAGTGGGGACATAAAAATCAGCTGATGATGATGATGGTTACTGGCTTATCAGTTATCACCAAATAAAAAGAATGGCTTTTTACCAGATAAATAGACTGTTGCGAGCTGTTGTGAGTTTCGCACGGATCTGTGAAAGGGTCTGTGTGCGTTGCTCGGTCGCGTTTTATGAAGCTCACCTTCTGGAGTCTCCTTATTTTGTGGCAATGGCAAGACCACACGGGTTAGCGGGAAAAAAACTAACATTGGCATTTATAATTTATGTTTCTGTTATCATTATTTAAATATTAAGGCATCTGCCGATGAGCGCACGCGAACCAATAATGTATTGAAAAACGTTTGGTAATGTAAATTGTTTTTGTAAATGCCTCTGCAACTTGAACTCTAGAACGTAATTTTTTTATTAGAGGACTTACAGCGCTATAGTCTAGACGTAATATTGCAGCTTAAAGTGTAATAACTTTTGCATTTAAAAACAATATGAATACATTTTAAAGATAATAAAAAGCAGGCAAATGAGACACATACGAAAAGTCAAAAACGAACGTCAGAGACAGTATTTTTTTTAATACGTTTTAATACATTACGATTTTGACTTGGTCATTGTTTTTAAACGAAATGTTCTTTATTTTTAATAAACAGCGTTGAAAAGGACGCATAAGGAAAATGGAAGTGGGGTGAACATTATAAAAATAAAAATAAAATCAACTTTATACGCATAAAAGAGGAAATATATTTTCGAAATATACCTACCTACTAAGCCTTATTTTTTTTTTTTTGAAAAATATCTACTCTTCAACAAGCAAAGAGAAATTACTAATGATTTTAGTCTATGGTACCTCTGGCATTTGGCATGGCACAGATCTACGATCTTTACAATTACGCCGATTGCATATTAGGCACAATCCAGTTTGGGATAGAACTTACAAGGCCGAGTTTAGGCATTCTAGCCATTCCAGTCTCCGCTCGGCACATAAACACCAACTCCATACGTCGTACTCTAAGTAAACATAACATCTGTCTAACTTAACACTGCATTTTGTGCTCTAACACTAACCAGTAAAGTCGAAAATTGATTAAAAGTTTAGCTATATAAAATTTCCATAGTACAATATGTCGAGCGGCGATTCCGATCCTGTAGCGATATATTAGTGGTCACAGAATCACCTGTTTTATACCACACCTGTCCACCCCAATCACATCTGACTAGGCATCGTCAAACGAATTACAACTTTACTCAACCAGCTTAAAGCTTATAATTCTAAAAGCGGTTAGTTTTTTCCAACAAGGTAGCCTGATCGTGATTCTCGAAAAAACTTTAATTAAAAAAAAACTCAAGACAACTTTTTGGTGACGCCAACGCGCTTTTTAAATTTATCATAATAATGTAATTAACTTTATTAATTAATCGAACTTACTTAAAGATAACTTGAACTATATATTTTACTGAGACACGTATTACAAATCAGCCACCTTCTCGGTAGGCTGTCACCGAATCAATCCTCTTTTGTTTCCTTCTCGATTTAATATCTTCTTATTTTCAAATTTAGATCACGTCGTGTACCATAGAGCTGCCCGGAGCAAGTAGTCCCGATCATTACAGTACCTAGTGTAGGACGCCTTCAGACTAGTGAAGCGTTGCTGTTGCAAGGTGGCTGGCAAGAGCTGGATGAGAAAAGCCGCGGATCGTGCTAGTCCTATGTCCAGCAGTGGACTAATGTAGGCTGATAATGATGATGATGATGACATTATATACAATTTGAAAAAAGACAAAGTATTTATATGAAATACAGTGAAAAAATGAAATCCTGGCTGTGCGTTTAATTTTTTCCGGGTAGGCTTTTCATTTTTTCACTGTATTTTATATAAATATTTAATTCAGCTTAAGCGTAGCAATTAACACTTAAAAATAAAAGAAAAAAAAAATACTATAGAGTTGTGTTATCAATTTGTGGTATTCATCTGCAAAGATGAATCTGCATGTCCATCGGTTGCAAATACCTTTGGATAGAGGGCACTAATGTCGCTCTAAAGCATTTCAAAAAATCAAAAAGCAGTGACAAAATTCAGCGCTTACGTCGGCCTTCCCGGTAGCATAACGGTCAGAGCAGCCGCCCGGATTGCGGAAGACCAAGGTTCGATTCCTGGCTGGGTCAGGTGGGCGTTTAATATTTTCACTGTATTTTATACAAATATATAATTTTTTCGGTCACCCATCCGGTGACCAGCGTTAACCACTGCGATATCATGCTCCTCCGCTCAGTATAAAAAAACCGCTGTAGCAAAACGTCACCATTGAACCAAGATGTCTGTTTTCACAATAGATTAACACAATATATGGACTTGTATCTTCTGTTGACACCGTATCTAGCTATTTAGCTTCCTCTCAGACCGGTCTGCGCATCCTTCCATATCCACCCAGTACTTTCACTCCACGTACCTACCATAGACAACAAATACAACCTCACAACACTCCGCAACCTTAACCCATAGAGAATAAGCAACATTTTCAGCCAGCGGTGACATTGTCTGTACTTAACCAATTTCTCCATAATTTCTATGCCCTTAGTATTCTTGACTTAAATTGTCTATGGAAATCGAGGTTGGAGGTTAGTCCGGTAAATTTATACGCCTCGTATTTTGTCGTTACACGATAATTTGAATTGATTTAATTGTAAATTGCATGATAATTTCGCTTATAAATATTCGCCTGTAGATTTCTAAGCGCTACCAACCTATAAAGCAAATCTCCTTAAACTATTTCCCTCTGGGTGACAGCTCCTCTTTTATTAAGTAGGTCAAATAACAAGAATGTTCATATTCTTTGCAACTTCAACTCGATCTGCGGTTGCTTAAGTTGAGCAACTTTCGCAAAGGCTGGTTATCGGATAGGTGACCAAAAGTTTATCTTCGCGAGTGGAATGCACGTAAAGCAGTTTGTCCCGGCTGCATTTGCAGTGGTTAGCACGCACCAATCAGCACTAGGCCCGCGTGATGTTTGACGCACCGTTCTTCCTTCCATGGTGTTTCATCATCCCTATGTATGTTCTTATACGCGTTTGCTATATACTATATATTGCTATTACGTTAGGTTACTATTAGTTAGGATAGTTAGGGTATAAACTCTAATTTAGACACACATCTGCTTATAACGTAAGTACACCACTATTGTAACAATGTAAAGGCCATCCCAATCCTATCCAAACTACTCGGAGAATCTAGTAGAGTTCAAAACAAACAATTTTATCATCATTTTGTATTGGAAAATTAAATTGTCTATTCTAGTATTTTCCGTTACTTATTATATATGTTTCTCACCCTTTAAACCTCCCCTGAACTTCCACAAATATTTTAAAATCATAATTAGACAAATCGGTCCAGACATTCTCGAGTTTTAGCGAGACTAACGAACAGCAATTGATTTTTATATATTATAGATGATGATGATGTATGATAATAGTAATGAGAAGTGAGAAATTATATACCCCTCAGCCCCTTGAGTAAAGATGTGGCTTTACTAAGACCTCACGAAGACTTCTCGAGAGAAGTTGAAAAGTGACGTTTCACTGTTTTGTTTTGTTTGTCAACACTCATGCACGATCTCGAACACAGTTAACAATCCACAATTATTTCACATAAATTAACAATTAACACAAATTATAGAAAATAAAACAAAACATGGCTTGACACATGACTTCATTTCCCGCCAAAAAGTTCTGCAGTCTCCTTTTTTTTCCTATTATTGATGGTTTCGTGCGATTAGCATATTTAGCCAGTGTCAAAGTACTTTTTCTTTTTTCTTTTGCTGCGGTAAGTGCTGAAAATCGCAAACAGCACAAATACGCAAAGCTGGGGCCAATTATATATTTGTTCCGTTTGCGGTGGAGACAGTGGGTCCATGGGGGCCGGAGGCCAAGCAGCTTGTAAAAGAGTAGAGTGCTCGCCTTGTTGAAGCCTCCGGTGACAAGAAGGCTGGCAGCTACCTTTGCCAACGTATTAGCTTGGCAATCCAAAGAGGTAATGTTGCCAGCATTCTTGGGACGTTTCCCATGAGAAATGATATACCCCCCAATCCTTTGAGTATCTCAGTAAAGATGTGGGGCTTTACTAAGTCCTCGGGTGGACATCTTGAGAGAATTTTAAAAGTGACGTTGACTTTTTGCTTCATTTGCCAACACTCATGCACACTCACGAACACTTAACGGTTAATAACCCACCATTATTTCACGTTAATATTCGACATAACACAAATTTTAGAAAATAAAACACAACCGCAGACATGACTCTTCACTTTCCCCTACAGTCTCCTTATTTTGTGACATAAGTGCCATAAGGTTACGTTATTTAACATCCACAGATTATCTATAACTCTCAAATGTCCTCGCATCCAATACAACAGGACAGGTTGCATGCTGCAGCTACTGACTGATTAATATTCGTATTGTTAATTACATCTCTCTTTGGTTGATGCCGCCGATGTTGTTGGCTTGCAGTGAATGGGTCAGTTAGGATTTCTTTTTTTAACGTAAAGGTCGCGTTCAATTCCTTAAAAAAATGTTTGATGTGTAAGATCTTTCCGCTCGCTTTCTATATAAGCAATTTGTGGGAGTGATTTCGTGAAATGGGACGAAAGTATGTGTAACAGTGCAACAGCTTTTTACAGCTAGAAAAAGGTGGTTTGTATTTAATTTACTGACGCTTAATTTTAAGTTTTAAAGGAAAAGCAAATATACAAAGAACACGTTAAAAATATATTTTTTTCAATAATTTAATTCTTTATTTGTATAATTTAAAGTATATTTTATATAGTGTTTTTGTAATTTGTTCACAACAAAATTTGCGTTAAAAATTATTTGTACACATTTTGTTTTCTAAAGTTTACGCGAACACTACACATTTAAATGAAACAACGCGAGTAGATCCATACAAGTTGTTTCATTTAATTGAACACATTTTATATTATTTCTTTTTTTTACCGTCCGTATCTTACTCTATTATGCCCTAAATTTAAGTTCCTAAACTTTACAGTTTACTGGAAGTCTCAGGGACTTCCGGATTAGTCAGTTACTCAGTCAGTGCTCAAAAGATTAGTTACGATATCTCAAGACATTTCCTCGCCAACGACCATTTCAATGCGGCATCACACCACACCTCTCCCAGATTGAACAATAAATTTTTATTATTGTGACATATTACTATATTTATGGCTAGCGAAATCGTGCGGTCCGTGGGTGTCATAGCAAATCATTATACAAATGGACGCTTATAATAACATTAGAACGTAATACAGAGTGTCCCAAAATTAGCACGCCACACTGACGGAGGTAGGTGGCCCCAGATGCGTCGAACAAGTCTAACTTGTCCATAAAAAAAATTTCATGAGTTTAGAGATAGAGGTATGACCAATTTCAGGTATTTTTTAAAAATCACCAATTTTAGATAAATTTTGTATCAGAGTTTTTTTAGAGAGCCCTTTATTTAACTTCTTTTACGTCTACGTCTTTGAGGGTAGTAACTTAATGATGAAACAACATTATTTAGTAGAAAAGTCATGTCCAAAAACGACAAATTAATAGTTTCTCTTAACTTTATTATCACACAAAAACAATTGCTTCGACTTTGAGCAGCAACCGTAAATTTAATTTACTTTAAACTTTTCTATGGACAAGTTAGGCTTGTTCGACGCATCTGAGGCCCACCTACCTCCAGTGTCAGTGTGACGTGCTAATTTTGGGACACCCTGTATATTAATATGGTTTGTGCAACTGTGCATTAACTAGACCAGCTAATTGATAATCGTATTGTTAATGATACAGAGCGTAAGGTCAACTGTCCGCTAGATTAGTGTATAATGTTGATAGTTTAGATTTAATGCGTCATTTGTAATGAAGTGGTTAACGGTGTGTACGTTAATCGGCGATTATAGTGTGTTAATGTGTTTTTTTATGTTGCCATAATGTGCTATGGCTTTTGTATATTGTTATTAAGCTGAGTATAGTGTATGGGTTAAGTAGTAACGAAATATTTTTTATGTAGGTATTGTAATTTGTGATGACAACAATATTGTGCAACGTTAAGGTCGGTGTATTGTATAAAGACACGATTTCGGTAGTTGAATAAATAATCGAGGCACTAAGTATAAAATATAAGTCGTTAATAAATAAATTGCAATATCTTTTTTTTTTGCAAATTTTATTTAAACTTGATTTCTATTCGAAATTGAAAATGCAAAGCGAACGGAGATGCTACCGATCTCTACATCAAAATAACAAACACACGCAGCTCGAACTCTTGACCCGCACCGGAAGTTAATTCTACAATGTTTCCTCATTTTAATAGTCAGCTATTAGCATAGCATATGACGTAAAGATCATTTTGAATCGAGCTGAAGTATCGATTGTCCAATCAACAAAGCTATTATCGCTGTAATAGTTTTCTACCGTTGCTTACATGATCAAATAGACGGTTGGCTTAACATGCAACTTTTATTTTAGAGGTTATATCTGTCACGACGAGGAGGAGCTCGAAGGCACAGTGGTTAAATAGCTAGGGAAAGTCATTTACAGGTTCCTCACAAATCAATTCATTTTTTTATTAAAACGGTAACAAAGACCCATTTTTATTAACAAAAATTTTAATTAGTAAAAACAATACCTACATTTCGAAAACAAAAACAAAATAAAAACAAACCAAACTAAAAATATGTCAATTCTCTCATGGGCATATTATTAACAAGACATAAAAATACAAAAAAGGAGGAATTAATATTTTAGGTAAAAACACACGCATTCATACATTTCTTTCACAGAAACGACGCACTTTGAAAATATGTTCAACCATAGCTTAGAGAGCATAGAGTGATAAAAAGCTGCGCGGTATAAGCGACTGGGCGCGGATCACTGTGCGAAAAGACGGCCGGAACAACTTTATGCTTACTCCGATTATAGTTGTTAGGAACAAAAAACCGAGTGAAGACACACTGTGCAGATCTGGGGCATCAATTTATTGCATTTGCATAATAAAATTATGAAAAAAATAGCAACTGAAATTAGATTATTGTTTTAAAGTTTTTAAGTTTTGTTTATTATAATGTTGATTTTGATTATAAATAAATATCTTGTAATTAAATATGTAAATGTGTGCATGTTAATTATCTGCTGTTATGACGCTCGATGAAGTATATTATAATTAATATTATGTTTTATAAGTAATAAATAAACATTTCATAAATAAACAAATTGTAATACTAACAATAGGTTAAGGAAATTGTTACTAACATCTATGAGGTAAAGGCCTCGAAATAAACGATTTTCATTTTTATTTTTATTTATTTTTATAAGTATCCACGTTTTATCCGATTTCTCCCTTGTGTCTCGTGTCGCAAATTCAAGCGCTAACTTTCGCCATAAACTTGTATAACGGATGATACGCTATAAATTGTTTACGCAACATTATGATGAATAAGTAGTTATACACATAACAAAGATAAATACAAAACTATATCTTTATTTAGTATTTAGGTACATAATATACTCGTATAAATCAAGTAATCCGCAGTGGACCCGCTTGGTGGTTTATAAATGACTAGTTCTTTCTATCCATCCTTAATGAAGACTCGTGCCCCAACAGTAAGGGGTGCAGAAAAAGATTTGACCCGCAAACAAAACCGCAGACATGACTCTTCACTTTCCCAAGTCCAAGTCCATTTTAAAGTTGACACCAGATTTCGTCGCTAAAAATAATATACAACGTGTAACAGAAAGGTGTGGTCAAATTGAAAAGATCTAAAGTGTATCCGATCTAAATCATGTATGTGTTGTTCATCATCAGCTCATTTATGTCCCCACTGCTGGGGCACGAGCCTTCCTTATGGATGGACAGAAAGAACGGGCCATAAACCACCACGCAGGCCTAGTGCGGATTGGTGGTTGTTAACGACTGCTAATGCAGCCGGGACCAACGGCTTAAGGTGCCTTCCAAAGCACGGAGGAGCTCAAGATGATAAAGTTTTGGTCACCCATCCGATGACCGGCTATTGCGAAAGTTGCTTAACCTCAGCACTCGCAGACCGGGCGCAATAACCAATGCACCATCGAGCTCCTCGTGTTGTTACTGAGACATAATTATTAACTTTATAGTTTCTTATGTAATTGTAAATTAAATACTTATATTAGTAAAGTTTTACGCGTCAGGAGAGCATAAGCAAGCAGCAGTGATCATAAATGTAAGTACACAGAGGTTTTACTAAACCACTAGGGCTGTGACTTGTTGTACTTGTTGTAACAACTCATGTATACTTATGGAGAGCAACAAATGATTGAATTGAATTGAATTGTTTATTTTGATGTGACGTCACAATTGAAATATTTAATAAAAAAATTCATAACAAATTAAAGTTAATAATTATGTCTTAGTAATTCTGCTTACAAGATCTAAATCGGATACACTATGAAGCTTTTAATTTTGACCACACCTTTCTGTTACACGTTGTATAAATAACTATTTTCTATATACCTAGGTATCGGCACCAAAGTTCGACATAAACCGGTTATCGAATTTTTCCTTTAATTAGTAACCCAGGGGTCAACAACTGTTTTGGCTTTATCAACAATTGAATATTGACCACCTGCTTCCTAGCTGTCATCCCTTAATATTTCGATGAAATTATATATTTTTTTATATTATCTATCTATATAAATAAAAATCAATTGCTGTTCGTTTGTCTCGCTAAATCCCGAGAATGTCTGGACCGAATTGGCTAATTTTGATTTTGAAATATTTGTGGAATTTGAGGGAAGGTTTAAACGATGAGAAACATAAATAATAAGTAACTAAAAACGACAATTTTATTTACCAATACAAAATGATTTGTTTGTTTTGTTGTCATGGAAACTGTCAAGCGGTTATAGTCCACCGGGTCAGGCTAGTACTTATTAAAAATTATTAAATTATATTACATACTTTTTTTGGCGACGGAAACTGTTGTCGCCATATGCTTTAAATGTTTAATTTGTTTTATAATATGTTACAAATATCTATTAAAGTTTACACGAACACTACAACTTTACTAGATTCCAAATTAATTATTATTTATGTTATCCTGACATTTCGAATCATTTACATGGCTCGTGGACTGCGACCAAGGAACCTGTAAAGGTAAAAAGTGTATCACAATCAAATACTATTCGACATACGTCAGCTTTTATCAGTAAAGCGAAGGCTCATAGTTAACGTCCTGTACATTATATACCTATGATTATATACATATAATTTTACGGTAAATTTTGTTGCGAACAATCCCGCTCGTGGGTTTTTTTCAACACTTTGTCTCTTTTCAATTATATACCTAGTTATATCAATTCTTATTTATCTATACTAATATTATAAAGAGGAAACCTTTGTATTTTTGTATGTATGTATGTTTGCAACGAATAAACTCAAAAACTACTGGACCGATTTAAAAAATTCTTTCACCATTAGAATGCTACACTAGCACTGAGTAACATAGGCTATATTTAAAAAAAATGCGTTACGAAGTCCGCCGGATCAGCTAGTTATACATAATTCCAAGGATCATTAATCTATTTTATACCAATATCTGCATTTGTTACCTTCGTGCCTTTCGTTACATTTGTAACACATTTTTAGGTGCCAATAAAAATAACATCGATAATCAATTACAATTCGTCTAACCGATCAAAATAGGATTTAGGGTTCGTTGAGTCTTTTGGGTGTTAAAGATTATTGTTATAAAAAAATTTGAGGTACTTTTGGTGTTTTTTTTTCGTATGGAGTTATTTTAACTAAAAGTAAGATTCTAAAAGTAAGAAGAAGAGATGTGTAGGAATCCGCGTTAAAGAACATATAGCAGACGTTAAGCATAGGCGCGAAAATAAGTCAACAAAATATTAAATCCCAGCACCAACACCGTCCTGCCAGACCAAAAGATACTGTAAGCTCTTTCTGCGTAAAACGAAACGCACACGATTAAATTTAAATGAGGGTACACAAGCTACTAACTAATTATGAGACGACCAACACCTCAGTCTCCCTGTGACCACGGACCTTGCAAAGGGTTCGAAACGTCAGGATAAACATTAAAAAGTAATGTGTAAAATAAACGCGAGTAAAAGAGATCCGTAAAAGTTGTTTCATTTCAATATGTAGTGTTCGTGTAAACTTAATAGAAAACAATATAAACTTATATCGTCCTTAATTTATTTATAGGCATCATATTGCATAAACATAAAGACAAAAAAAACCTGTCAGGAGTATTTTTAATTTAGTCTACTGTTTCAATATAAAGCTCTGTATTTTCCCAAAGCATAAGTTTTATAAGAATTAAGGTAATTATTTTTAAAAAGATTAAAACTTCTTCGAATTGACTATTAGTTTAGTTTGGTTGTTTTGGATGGTTGTTTGTTTGATTGGTTTTCATTTGAAAACAAATTTTCATACAAACTTGAATATGCTTATTTAAGCATATTCAAGTTTGTATGGGATACCGAAATGTATTAAGGCTCTTAAACTTATTTGCTAAAAAGGAAACATCAAGTTAAAAATACAATAATCGAAAAGTCTACCGTCTTCATAGTGGAAATAGAGTTAACTAATTATTAAGATCGTCAATTCTCCGAATAGATATTACCATTAAAAGCAACTTCCGCAATAAATCGAAAGAGATTCATTAGCCTACTCCTTTTTAGGATCAAAGCGGATCGAACTAAACAGGCATATATTAACATATATAGTCAGATATAAGGAGCTGGTCCAGTATGCTGATTGACGGTTTGAAGTGTTAAAATACACATTTAAACAGCTGGAAGCCTATTAAGGGCTATCAAGTAATTTATTTCTCTCTCAACTTTTTCTCAGTAAATTGTCGTAGTTTCTTCAAATTTCTATATAGAAAATACGGAAACGCACTGTGAGTAGTGGTTTGCACATAAACAGTCTGTCAATTACACGCTTACGGTTACGATTACGACTCTTCAATGAAGTTGCCGCAATTTCTGGATCGAGTAAATAATTAAAAAAAGAATTATTAATTTAAGATTATATTTTAACTCAGGGAATATAGTATCTGTGTTTAATAAAATAAAAGGTGAAGTGCGTTTCCCCTTTCAGTTTTTCTAACTGATGATAGCTGATATTACGGCCGAGCCAAATAAAATTCGCACTGCACACCTAGTGCCTCGATTCTTCTATTTTAAATCGGAAACTGGAAATCAAACCAAGAGCCTCCAGATATCGGGCCTAGCGCGTTGCCAATTAGCCATCGAGTTTTTTTTTAATGTGACGTAATAAGGATTTGATTAAAAAGTCCCTACCACTTATTCATACGGAACCTATTTTCTTTCAACCCGCAATACGAACAAGTCTGACCAGTATCTACAGGATGTGTTATATAACTATTTACAATAAAATGGTATTCCTTTTTTGTTTTAGTTGTTAAAAATCTTTATTGGTGTGATTCAAGCAAAGCCACAAGGTGATTGGCCGTCTGTAGCACGTTCCAATTACCCGTTTTATTACTAATAGGTGATGCCGTGTCTGCGCACTGCGTCTGCGCACGCGAACCGTCACTGGGAAATTATGCCGTGACGCCACGAGATTTGGACACACGGGGCTTAAAAGCCGTTTCCTACAGTTTCGACATCTATATAAAAGAACCAGTATCATTCTAGAAGAGTTTTTTCTTGCAAAGATATTGCTGAAAGACACCAAAGAATGCATTCTATAGTAGAGATTTATCTTTAAAAAAAATGCTGTTGGCCCCCTTTAGCCTTTACAGAGTAGTCGGATGTTTTTGTGGCCGGTGAGAAACTTAAAGGGTTTCTAAACATTATTAGAAGGTTTCTAGAGGCGACAGTATCACCCAAGCAAGTCCCCGTGCTATATTAGATTCTGCGAGGAGTTAGGATCCGATCTGTATCTAGTAGAGTACGCACTACCAAAGTGTATGATGTATGGAATTGACAGATACGCATTCACGAAATTAGCAAGTTATCCTACTTATTGATGGATTTTTCCTTGCGCACCACTAACCTATCTTGCACAGCTCTCCCGAAAAAATAAGCAGCCTCTAACGTCCACATTTGTACTTGAAAAAGCTCTCCCGAAAAAGCAAACAGCTTTAACGTCCACATTTGTACTTGAAAAAAGACAAAGTGTTGAAAAAACTCCACGAGCGGGATTCGAACCCGCACCCTATGACATGCCGGGTCAGGTGCACTACCAACTATGCTATCGTGGCTCCACTATGCTATCGTCCACATTTATGTATCAGTTGGCCTCAATTCTGCCTCTTCGAAACGTCCACCTTTGTGTCGAAAGGGAAACAGGTGACTGGGACAGTATTGTGGACGTTTTAAAATAACAGATCCGAGAGTTTGCGCTTGAGATAACTTTTTTTAATATTTTTTTTTAATTATTAAACAACTGTTTTAAAAAACTATAACATATTTCTCAATCACAGAGTGGTAGAGCGGCATGGAGCGTGTCGATCGCTAACTAGCGGCTGATCGGTCACGGGCCGTAAAAACTGTTCCATACGGAGTGTTAAGCGGCTCACCATGGCATCATCACGTCGATAGACCTTTCTTTATACAGTGGAAAATTAGTTGTCCGCAAAACAACTAAAAAATAAAAAAAAGTAACAAAAAATAAAATTATACTATTATTATTATATACAACGTGTAACAGAAAGATGTGGTAAAAATGAAAAGATCCAAAGTGTATCCGATCTAGAGTTTTTATGTTGTTACTAAGACATAAATGTTAACTTTAATTCGTCATGCAATTGTAAAATTATATAGTAAAATTTAATGAACCACAAACAAGTTTACAATACAGATTTACAATATTATTCTGAGCCTAAAACTAAAAACCTTACAAAAATACACTTAATAAAATAACTAAAGTAAATTATTAAAAGGAGTCCTTTTAGGCAAGGTTCCGAAGATACTGGCAGCGTTCCCCCTTTGAATAGCTAGACTAATTCTAAATTAAATTAAATTAGAGAGTTATATTTGTCAGGCGCGCATAAGTAAGCAGCAGTGATTATAAATGTAAATACACGGAGGTTACTAAACCACTAGGGCTGTGACTTGTTTATTTGATGTGACGTCACGATAGCAATATTTAATTGAAAATTTTCTCAAAAAATTAAATTTAATAATAATGCATACAAGATTTAGATCGGATACACTTTGGATCTTTTCATTTTTACCACACCTCTCTGTTACACGTTGTATATGTACCCTTGTCGTGCCTCCCAAGAAGGCCGGACCGACTGAGTCAGCCGCAAAGACAGCCCGGGCAAGAGACCTTGTAGCCGGAACCGTCCCCAAAAAAAGGGGACGACGAACCTTACAGTTAGAGTGACATTTTATTGAAGCTGGGCATAACTGAGCTGAGCCGAGCTTTGTGGAAATCATAGCTTTCAAATGATTGAATGATATTACGATAGGTATTAGAGTTAAACAATAAGCCCCCTGGTTCGCAGGGATAGATTCCTCGCGGATCTTCTACGCGGCCTCCTTTTATCGAAACATCATCCCCACAGACCAGAGAAGATGGCATCTCGCAAGCGTGTCCCTTTGATGATGGCTGATGATCAGTGATCGGAGTAGGTAGATTGATTTTATGTACTCGCATTATGAATAGTCATAGAAATCATAACATGGATAAGCCTTTTTTCCGGGATTTATATAAAAAAATTACTGAATCGAACAATAAATACTTTGTATTGTCAAGAAAAGTACATTTAAAGTGTACGTTACACAAACAAGGTTAAATTAATATTGGTGAAACGTCAATATTTATTTGCATCACGGAATTTTGTGAGAAAGACGAACATCAATCGTGCGTCAGTAGGACAGCGGAGAGGTAAGTCCCATCGTTCGTCGCACGCACCACAGTAACTATTATTAAAAGAATCCCACTTTAAGTTTGCTACTTTTACTCAAGTTTAGCCATGCCATAGTTTTTTTGGTATAGCAGGCCGATCACCTATATACTATTAAAAAGACAGCAAAAGGGTTAAACATTTCTTATTCATATTGATGTATCTTTATTCTCCACATCACAACATTTGAAATTCCTTAAAAAAATCTTAATAATTTCAAAATCCCGGAGGCATATCCATACTAATATATACGTGCCAGTTCATTGACCCAAATCAATCTACCTACTCCGATAACTGCTGATGATGAAGCCTTTATCTCACCTGATGTTAGTGTTAATGATGATAAGGCCTCACTGGAATCCTCGACTACCGAGGAACTGGCTCTCTTATCTCTAGCCGGAACACAACAATGCTGCAAACATTGATATCGCTGTCCCCTTCAAGATTCTCCAAGGCATTCAAATCGGATTATTAAACACATTTATAAGTCAATACGACAGACGATTACTAAACCCAATTAGCGAATGGCTACAACTCGAGGTGCTATTATGAAATGATGAGCACGATCCCAATTCGATATCGCCTTTAAACGATATGCAAATGAATTTGGAAATCGATACAAGATCAGAAGAAGCGCGCATCGACAATAAAGAATACTTATCTAACATTATGTAAATATTTTCACGCCGCATCTCTAGTTACATAACATAAGCACAGAATTAATAATAACGCAGTACCGACTGACATTAATTAATATCTATATAGGTACTTGTACAGATGCAGTGTGTATGTTCGTGTCTTTCTAAATTGAAATAAATAATCGTATGCTAATGCATTCAGTATTGAAATATGTCAATAATACCAAAAGCGAATCACTGGTTTAACCTTTAATATGCGCGAACGCTGATTAGCGCCGCCGTACAATTAAAATACGATTGTGTCTGTCTGTATTCACGGTACGTAAAACTCGCAAAGAGGACTTAAGGGGGTGCAGCGCGGAATTTGAAAATTTACGTGTTTTTAAGTCACTAGTGCTAGGCGCTGAACAGGTCTTATACATTAAAAGGACTAGTGTAGGTTAGCTTGATCCTTTCACAAGGTCATGGTTGTCTTGGAATTTGAAACAAATACCCAGAAACTGCATAAACATTACGTAAAATAATGATATCTAAAAACTTATTTCTTCAGAAACTTTGTAAATATAGCCCAAATGTGACAATGATCCGACATCAAAATGTTTGTATTGATATTCCGCAGGTTACTGTTGTCTTATTTTTCCATAAAAAAACATGAATATAAAAATATTAAGACTTTTCTTATTTTTTACCCAAACGCCTTTGATTTTACGAAAGTAAACATTGCTCTAATTAAATCACCAGCCTACTCTGTACAGATATTAGTGTGCGTGCGTATTCGTAGTCGTGCGCCGTTGTCACACCACTGCCACGCGCCGCTCGCTCGCTATCATAAAGAAACTTGAAACTCGCAGTTTTGCGGCCGCGCTGCACCCCCTTAATGGAGCGTATTGTAGTTCAGGGCAGCGTCGAGGGCAAGAGATCCCGTGGTCGCTCGCCAACCCGATGGACAGAAGATGATGGACTCATCTCTCACTCTCACTCAGATGGACCTCATTACCTGGATCACTCAATCCACGATGACCGAATGCTCTCACAAAGCTTCCAATAGAGCCGAATGGAGGCGCATTGCGAGAGCCGTCATTCACCAGGACCTACTCATAACCACGACCGCACTCTGCCAAGAGTGCCCGACTAAGAAGAAGAAGTATTCACGGCAGACCACGGATTAAAGACAGTAAGTATTATTAAACTAGTTTACTTAAATTGTATTAATGTTGGGTCCTTACCTATGAAATTGACGTTTTTTTCTCACTTATTAATAGGTGTATTACTTCTAAAAGTCAATATCGGTTGTTAATATTATTATACACCTTTAATTAGGACTATGTTACTTAGGCTTTAGTAATAACAATGATTATTCATTTTGTGTCTTTATCGCCCAATTTTTTTTTTAAATTGACTTCTTTTTTTCTTCGCGGAATTGACCTTTTGTTTCATTGTAGCTTTGAAGGGTCTTGATTTTTTTTTCTTTTTAATATCTGCTATATTTAGCTAGTGAAACAAACACACTACTCTACAATTGTTATAGTGTTAACATAAATAGATGCTATGAAAATTTAAAAAAACGTTAGTATGAAAAATATAATTTTATAAAAAAATCTTCATACAAAACGTCAATTTCATAGGTAAGGACCTAACGCATTGTATTAATTCTAGTATGTTCTAATGGTTTGCACCTCCGATTTCATAGTTTATTAATACTCTCCATCTGACTGGTTATCTGAAAGAGATCGCTTTAAAGCGATACGACCGCTAAATTGAAACTATTTTACTTATTTTATGTCCAATGTTGATGTAAATTTGCAAGTATTATCTATTTATATCTATTTCTATCACATTGTAATTTGGTTGAAAAGTAGGCGAAAAAAACAAATCTTTTCGAGTTCCTTGCCAGCTCTTCTCAGCCGGGAGGCTCACCCATAATCTGAGCTGGTGGTAGATTCCTCATTTTATGTCCGTCTCCTGGGGTGGTACGAGTTTTTCCTATGAATGAAAACACCACTGAGAGAACGGGCTTTAAACCACCACGCGGAACCATTGCGGCTTAGTGGTTGCTAACCACTGCTAATGCAGCCGGGACCAACATCTTTACGTGCCATCCGAAGCATTATTGTATAAGTAATGTTTTCATAGATAATTAATTTAAAAAAAACTCTAACATAATAGAGCTAACAACATTCAGATAGTGCAATGCTTTACGCATCATAGCACAACGATTTATTAACGACCTTGCGTTTCGCAAAGTTGCATAGATTGAAGTTAAAAAAACTATTAACTTTTAATTTAATTATTTCTTATACATTACTTAACGTGTAACTAAAATGCAACCTCGCGTGAAATGCCAATGCAAGAACTACCGACCGACAAATAAATCGAACCATATTTATGTACTTAAATGAAATATTTTCCAATTAGTTTTAATTCGATCAGCCTCAGTAGCTAAGTGGTGAAGTGCTCGGCCCGATATCAGAAGGCCCGGGGTTAAATTCCCTGGTCGGTAGCGATGCGCGATTATGAATGATACTAACTGAATCATTCGAATATTACATTTATTCGAATAATTCGAAAGACTTTTAAAATGTATTAAGTACTAATTACTAAGCAGTACTAATCGGGTGCTAATCAGTCAGTAGTAGGAATCAACCACTAACGAATACAGAATTTTGCAACTGAATGGTCATTCATTGATAATTAATGAATGATGACGTAAGTAACTAATTTTCGATTATAGCCGGCCTGTCTTGATAACCGCTATGAGCCTTATGCTGTGGCGTTAAAGTACATTTTAGCTTTCTTTTTTCAATATCAATAATCGTTCGATTTTATTACTAATTAGTAATACTTATTCGATGATTGAAATTAGTATATTACTAATCTGGTATTCGATTTTTGAGATTAGTATTAGTAGTTATTTTCGATTATTGAAATTAGTCATAATAGTGTTTCGGACTTTTAAAAGCATAGCACGGGTTTGTTGTCACTTCAATACTCGTAAATTGTAGCGATGACTTGATCAAAATTAAAAAGACCTATGCCCAGGTGTGGGGGACATTTTACTGTTTGTATAAATGTATTTATTTAAGTAGCTTCAAAAATAGGGATCCTGCTGTTTGACCAAAAGTCATTTGGCAAAATTACACTTCACGAACAACGTTTGGCAAAAAAATGGTTTCGCCGATTGATGATTGACGAATACTACTAATCATTTTACAAATGACTCACTTTTCCAAATGATCATCACTTAAATTTACATTTTATAAATAATTATTTAACTCGATGAACATTTAGCAACTGAGTTTTCAGACAAAACTACTATTGGTCTAAAAACGACTACAACTTGTCTAAATTCGTTTAAAGTAAGTAGTGGATATTATTCAAATGATTGAGGATACTAGCTGCCCTACTCCTGTAGGTCACGTGATAGGTTAGAAATTTAAGACAATCGCGAAGCGCAGCGTAGCGATTGTCTTGGATTTCGAGGTTATTTTTTTTATTAGACAACAGAAAGAGTTTCTTTTTGGTAATTTTTGTCTTGAATTTCGAGGTTATTTTGTTTTAATTTGCGAAACATATTATTTGGTGAAATGAAAAAGGTCAATTGACATTTTTATATTTAACACATTTAACAAGTGTAGTGTTTGCTAATGGATCATTTGCTAAGTGAGTTTTTGTAAGATGATACTTTTGTCAAATGTCTCGTTTCGCCAAATGAACATTTGGCGAAACGTTGTTTGTCGAATGACCATTTGTCAATAATTTTTTGGTCAAACATTAGTAATCCTCAAAAATATAATCTTCTTTAAATTCTATGTAAGTATCTTTTTTAAATTATATACAGAAAAAATATTCTTAAGTAACTTTTAATGTTACCCGTACATGTCTGTACCTAAACAGTGAAGTAAACGTTTATCTACGCCATTATATCAACGTCATTATATTACCTACTTTACCTTAAAGTATTTATTTTAACTAGGCATTAACGATTCGCAAACATTTCTCGCTAATTGCCGAGAGACGGCCGGCCGGTTTTACGTTCAAACATGCGGCGTACGCGCAGGTACCGATCGAGTACCGACCCAGGGTCAAGCTTTCTACTGACTCGTCATTGGATGTCACGCTAACTAATCGCCAACGGAACCCCAGGAAAGTGGTCCTGGGTTAGGCCGTAAAGGCACGTAATAAGGAGACTACAGAAAGTAAGCTTCGAGCAACGCACACAGACAAACTCTCATGGACACGGAATCTCGCAAAAGCTACGTTCGGACTGATTCGACCCGTTTCGAGATTCCGTGGTCCGCACACAGACCGTGTGCGTCGTTCGAGTGCGGTACCCCCGCACCCGATCCTCTAATTGCCACTACACATTTACAGAATACACTAAACATGCACACTAGTTTAGGCCCAAGACACCGTACTCGTAGAACAAGAGTACGAAGAACCGGTTCACACGCGCTCTATACCAGGTACAGACATGTACCTGGGCGCTTCTCTCCTCCTCCACGGCCCGGTCAACCCGAGCCGAGGTCGAAGCCTTTAGAGGCACTCTCGGATGGTTCCGCTCCACGATCCGATCCGAACCCTTCGGAGAATCTAGTAGGGCACGGGGACGCGCACTAGTGCGCGATGCCATTCCCTCTAGAAAACCTCCGAAGGTGATTCGTTTCACACGGCTTGAGGAACCCTTTTTAAGTTTCTCGCCGCCCCCAAATAAGCCCGGTGAAGCTGAAAATGCCGTATGAGGCAACCAGCAATCTCTCTCAAAAAAAAATCGAGCGCGGTCTTAATTGAGCTTACATTCTGAGTCTCCTTATAATGATATATAGGCCTAACTTGGCCTGCTGTATAGTTATTTGAGCGTACATTCATTTGACTTGGATCAGCGACATAGACATTATCTAGGACTAAAACACAAATGTTGAAAAAATTTCCACGAGCAGGATTTGAACCTGCACCCTTCTGACATTCCGGGTCAGGTGCTCTTCCAATTGAGCTATCGTGGTTCTAACCAGCCCGCCGAAACTATTCAACACTTTTTACTTTGGAAGCCAAAGGCGCCCATTCAATGTCAACAACTAAGTACCGTCATTATCATCCGATCATAATATTTTTACAAATATTAAAGGTCAGTTAAGAAATAAGCAAGCTATTTTATAAAATTTTCAAAATAATTTTTAACGCAAATTTTGTTGCGAACAAATTACAAAAACACAAATGTTGAAAAAATTTCCACGAGCAGGATTTGAACCTGCACCCTTCTGACATTCCGGGTCAGGTGTTTGAAAAAAAAATTTTTTTCAACATTTGTGTTTTTGTAATTTGTTCGCAACAAAATTTGCGTTAAAAATTATTTTGAACATTTTATAATCTAGGACTTTTAGAGCGCGTTAATTTGACGCGAATTATTTTGCGAATTATTTCACGCACGCCGAAACACACTTTGTCGGTGGCGGTGAGGTAAAGAGCTTGGTCTGATAATTAAAAGTCTTGAGTTCAATTCCCAGGTTGGGGGTTGGTCTGGATTTGCGATGCACAGCCTGTTGTGATCACCAACTCGCATTTGGCAAACATGGTGATTAAGCCAATACGGAATTGCCCAGCTGTGGGACTGTATATAACTTCTTTTAATATCTTATACTTTGTCCGATCCGGAAACTTGAATCTAGAACCTATGGATATCGGGCCGTTTCACCACGGATCGCTTCATCATCATCATCATCATCATCAGCTCATTTATGTCCCCACTGCTGGGGCACGAGCCTTCCTTATGGATGGATAGGGAGAACGGGCCATAAACCACCACGTGGGCCCAGTGCGGATTGGTGATTGTTAACGATTGCTAATGCAGCCGAGACCAACGACTTTACGTGCCTTCCGAAGCACGGAGGAACTCGAGATAATAAATGTTTGGTCACCCATCCGATGACCGGCCTTTGCGAAAGTTGCTTAACCTCAGCGCTCGCAGACCGGGCGCGTTAACCACTGCGCCATCGAGCTCCTCTGGACTGTATATAACTTCTTATAACATCTTATACTTTGTCCGATCCGGAAACTTGAATGTAGAACCTATGGATATCGGGCCGTTTCACCACGGATCGCTTCATCGCCAGTTAATTATGGTAACTTATAGCTTAATGGCCGATTTGTTTGTATTACTTAAATCCGTTTTGTAATACAGGAAGACGCTCAACCTATGGCCTGTGTTGATACTCGAGGCTATCGCTAATAAACGCCAACAGGTTTAGATTGCTAGTCTGAATGTAAGCTTAGATATCTTTGTATTAAGTAGGTACAGTCAAGAGCAAAATTCGATGATTTAAAAAAAACTTGTGCTGGAGAAAATTCATCATCATCATCAGCTCATTTTATGTCCCCACTGTTGGGGCACGAGCCTTCCCTATGGATGGATAGG
>OY720042.1:5880165-5918920 GCA_963082485.1 Eudonia mercurella | reverse complement strand
ACCGGTTCGCCGTCGCCGATGAGCAAACAGTGACATCCCGATTGTTGTGCTGTGTGACTTAGTGAAACTCAGTGTGCTTGTGAGTGATGGATTACTGCGGAGCCTGCGACGAGTGCTGACCACGCCGGGTCCCGGCCGCATGCCCCGGCGCCGGCTCGGACGCGCCAGCATGCGCGCCCCCGCGGTGCTCATCGCCCTGATAGGGTTTCTACCCCAGGTACTGACATTGACACCGAAAACCGCGAATCCCCGTTTGTGCAAATGCGCCTGGAAAACAGTTCGCACCGCCATCGCCAGTATAAACAACGTTTGTAACGCAAGCCGGTGGCCGTAGGCGCGAGGCCGTGGTGCACTACACGACACTCACTTTCCCACGAGCGTGGCGCGCTCAGCAGATTGTCCTGGATATAGCTAGCCGGGCGAGGGTGTAGGTTAGGTGAGTCGTGACCGGCCCGGCTCGCCGGACCGACTCGGGACGCGCCTGTGTGTGTACGTTTGCCGAGCAAACATAGGTAGACAGGGTACATAGTTATAAAGAAAGTTCAGGTTTTAATACGGCCGCGCTCGGGGTCAGCTAGGTCGCTCGCGAGCCTCTTCGCTTTAAAATTAGATGCATTCCAAGCGCGGTGCTGAGGTGAAGTTGATACCGAAAGAGGCGAATCGGCGACGTTCTGCATGCATGCACGACCAGAATAACTTCCAGACGTCTCTGAAGGCGAGATATTTCGGGCAGGGTTAGTAGTTCGGTCTAGTTTACACGAACCCTTTTCGTTTATTAGGCGGCGCTAAACGCGAGTAAGTGCCGCCTGGAGCTGTAAAACTAGATTACGAACACTGTCGAAGTGGGATAGATAGTACAAGAATAGGTCTATTCTTGAGATAAAGTTGATTAATCTTCGAGTTCGCATTGCTAATGTCAAAGAAAATACCTACAGAGATTTGAGGTCATTGCCTTTAGATCGGTCAAGGTTATAGGCGCTAAGGGCTATCGTGCCTTTTCCAGTCCACCCGTGAACTTACTGGTTTCGTGATCTCGTGCAATTTGAACAAGAACATTTTGTAGGTAACAATAGTTCAGCTATTTAAAGCAACACTTCGTTTGTTAGTAAATCAGTCAATTAAGTCTTGTTCTAACAATACGGCGGATACACAGACGGACGTTGTTTATTTATGTTAACATCAGTAAGTAGGTACATAACAAGAGCATCTAGGAGTAACATCTCAAATAGCCGCATACGCTCGGCGCATGATTCACTCCGTATGCTTAAATCGATATTTAGGTATTGAACACTGATAGCCCAGTTTTCATCGCCAAAAAATTATGTAAAATTTAATTGAAATTTTACTAGATGACAGCTAGAAAGCAGGTGGTCTCAATTGTCGCTAAAGTTTCAAATCCGTTGACTCCTTTTACTAGTTATTAAAGGTAATAATTTTTAAAGTTATCTTATTTCCCCAATCAAATTAATTTAAAACCTAGCTTTACAATACCCTAAGGATAGAATTATTTATCAAATTTGACTATTTACGTAACTTACCTAACTTACCTAACAGGTAATGTAAACAAAATCACAGTATATTAATCGCTTTATTGTCGTGATTGATTCAGTGAAATGAAGTAAGTATCATTTCACTGAATTAATCACGAGTAGAGTAGAGAAAGTAGTAACCTTAGTAGGTAGGTACTACCACCTACCTATCCATAATTTTTCAATTAATCAATAAAATACCTACCTACCTATCTTATCTTATCTTATCTTAGTGGGGCCTGCTGAGGTTTCCCTCTCTCAGTAACACTTCGACCCATTGGGATCTTTTGTGCAACCCCATCCTTTCACTCTTCTTCCTCTGTAAAGATAGATGCCATAAATTTGGCAACGTCCTTAAGAGAGAGTCTACCTACCTACGTAGGTATTACAGATAGGTATTTTGTAGTGAGGCAACTTCAGAAAGTAATCCATACATCTACCAACCTTGTAGGTAGTTGGGGTGCCTCGCTCTTAACCATTATTCCTTTTACGAATTTTGTGCTTTTTGAGATCTTCAGTAAAAATTAAATTCAGACCACCTGTTTCCTAGCTGTCAAATTAATGTTAAATGACAATCCATGTTATTTTTGGTGACAAAACTGTGTCGAATACCGTGCTTAAATTAATTATAAACTAACATGATTGTCGAAAATCGAAACCAGACCTCGAGACTCGAGCTAGGGACCTCGGAAGTACGGTCACGTCACTGACCGACTTTTTAATTCGATAAATAGGTAGGTACCTACCTACCTCCTATTTGTGTTAAATTATTATGTGGCATTGGCCAATCAATTTCCCTCACTTCAATAAATTGTTTCAAATTTTTCTACTTCAATTTCCGATCATAAACTTTTTTTTAGTTGATGGCTTCGTGCGATTAGCACATTTAGCCAGTGTCAAAGTATTTTTTCTTACAAGTAATACATATAAATAAACAATATTTCCATCTTGTATATGATGGATGATGAATGATAATAAAAATGAGAAGTGAGAAATGATATACCCCCCCCAACCCTCGAGTATCTCAGTAAAGATTAACACAAATGTTATATATAAAAAAAACGCAGACATGTCTCTTTACTTTCCCGCCAAGAAGTCAATCATAAACTAGGTAACCTAGGTATTCCACCGACTGGCGAACTGGCTAGGGTAGTTGCACCATCACTGTTCGACGAAACATGTGATCGTCACTTTTTTCCTGTAATCATCAAAATTAGAGGTCAGCAACCCACCTGCTTTCTAGCGGTAATCCAGTAAAATTTCAAGTATTATTTTGACTATAATATATAAAGTATTTTTTAGCGACGTAAGCTGGTGCCATCACGGTATTATTTTAAGTCGAAATGTCAATAACCATCGACAAAAGCGAACAAAAAAATCGATACTCCACACTCGCTTAACTTTTTATTCCCCCGCATCGTTTACCCGTCTACAATAGCAATTTGCAGTGAGGGAACCTATTCCCCAATGCATGCGTCTGCGCACATGTAATGTATACTTATTTAAGCACAAAATGTACCGTTATTAACAAACACAGATGCACACATCTCATGCTAATATTGATCTCACTCGAATGTGTGTGTGCATTAAGATCCCGACTCATGTGTGATTTTTCTGCACATTGTCGTCAATGAGTTGTTTACTTAATTGTTTTTTTTAAACGGGACACACCAATTAAACTGTTGCGGGCACGACGGTGCACACTGCCGCGAGGCCTAACCTGCGTATCTTTTACATTTATTTATAGTCCGATGCGTGTGTGCGTGCAAGTGAGTTTTCAAGGCGCTATAATACATTATGAATGAAGTCTCGTTGTTCCATAAAAAAAACGGTATTCTGCGCACCACGGCCTGCGTCGGGACTGGTTTGTAAGGCCCCCGGTCCTGGCGCAGGCGACGCGACGACCGACCCGCATTGATGTAATTGTCCAAGATCGGACAACCCGATTCGCCGTCACATCCGCAGCAATAGGTGTTTTACCGTACCCTTTTTCTTTTTCAATTCACTACCCACTACTTGCAAGTCGCCAGCTCGTACGCTCGCCACTTATCATTATCACAAACCTACCTCTTTTCTCAAGTAGCGTTCGAAATATTAAATTGCGTGATCATTCAACCGGCCGATCGGAAGCGGCGTCGGAAACACGTCTGCCCTAAACCGCAGTAGTAATTTCCAATTTTAAATAAATAATTCCCTGAAGGTTGATTCTGTTTTTTTTTTTTTTCCTTTTCATGAAATGGAATGATTAAAAACTATTTGGAAAACGCCTACATCCTTATACCTTATATGGGCGAGGGTTTTTATTGCAATATTGTATCAAAGTACTTATGTAGTAGAATGCAACAATCTGTCTCTTGGCTGAGCGCGGCTGGCGTCTACCTGTCGCATATCTAGGACATAGCATGTCATAGCTCGATCGGAACGCTAAGTGTGGTGCGTGTATGTTGCGTTATGATTTGTGATATAATCGATTTATGTTACTTATCGATATGTTTGTGCGAATGCGAACGCGTTGACCGCGTTGCGCGACCGTGCGCATAGCTTTCGGGCAGGTGCGAATATTAATGCCGCCACTGAGAACACTAACATCTGCTTTTTCGTAAGTCCGCCATGTTCGAGAATACCGCTGCTCATTAATTGACGCATAATGATTTAAGTCTCAATTTAGTAGTGTTATAGTTGTAATAACTAGTTGAAATGAGTTTTACCACCACCAGAATTGTCATTTAAAGCTTTTAAATAGACAAATAAATATATTTGAAACTGCTAGGAGTTTATTAGGTTATGTTAATGACTCATACATAAAGGTAGATTCCGTTGAACACAATAATAATAAATAAAAAAAACTTGCGTCATCCTAGCATTGCTTAGACTAAAACCAATCCAAGTTGTTTTAATGACGTGTCTCCCACAATTGTGAGACACCTAACATTAACAACGGACCGTTTTGTGTCTTTTAATGTAAGAAACTGGAATGGCTATTCAAATGTCCGAATTACCTGTGTGGTGGCACAATAGAATAGTTTCACCGGTTTTTCTCAGCGACATGTCTAAACGACAGCAATTGCCGAAAAACCACCTGCGGAGTTAATACAGCATTTCCCATTTGGGAGTCGCAACAGTTTTCACAGTGCAGCGTAATTAATCCCCATATGTCATGTTAGTAGCGTTTAAGTATGTGAAACCCTAACGGTTATAATTTCGTCCATTGTCCAAAAAAGGTTTTTGTTCTATGTGAACTGTCTCAATTATAACGACTGTACGAAATCCGTGTAATCGTTGGTTTTTAACGGCTTAACTATGTGAAAACATTATTTTTGGTAGCATTGTGCGGTGGTCCTACCTACCTACTTGGGAACGTGCTTACTTTGTGACAAGGTTGACGAAGATTTCTTTTATTACCTAGTCTGTAAAAAGTTTGCAGCTAATTGATGGGCGCGAGCTAATATTGCAGTTCGTTTTTTAAAATTTACAGTTCGTTTTTTAAAATTTACCAGATTTGTCTTTTGTTTATTATTGTAGTAATGCCATAGCAAGGTCTGTAGCAAGATTAACAAGGATTTATTTGTTTGTGACAATAAGTAAAGGAGTCTGATTTCAGTTTTATTAAATTTGGTTTTTCTTTTGTTTATTAATGTGTAATGTCGCTATTAATGACCGTTAAGCGTTCTTCAATATGATTTAGTTAGTGCAGTTGAATGAAACAAATCAGCGTAATGTCACATTTTGAAATCGTTTATGAAGGTCGCGTGCGGTCGTTCATAGCAATCAATTAAGTATAATAAAATAGGTTTACACATATCTGTGGGGAATTGGGCATATTAAATAAAGATTACATACATACATAATCATGAATTTTACAAAAACTAACTCATGCCATCATTGGTCAAATAAAACTAACAATAATAGTAAATAGCTATACTCAAAAACTAAGTTGCACGAGCTGAATCCTTTTGCCCTCCACTGAGGTAGTGTTGCCCCCTCTCTAAATGAATGGGGACAAAATTAAAAAAGCACAACACACATGTTTGACAAATGACAGATTCATTATGCCAGCGCACGACACCGAGCCGCCATTGTCCCCCGGCCGCCGACGCGCATTTCTTTCACTTAACATTTTCTCCTTAACACCGGACGCGGTTCGGTTTTCTTTCTATTGCGACTTGCGACCGGACGTTAATTGCGTCCCGATGTGGCATGGAAAAAATCGCCCGCCAAGATCATTGATCAGATTGCGCAATGTCGCCGAACTGGATGCCCTGCGAAGATGGGCGTTTATGTTTTATTTATTGACTTACCCACTTAATGTTAGTCGTACGTTTGTTAACATTGTTTTGTTGTGTGTGCAATTATAATTTTGTATTATTCAATTTCGAACATAACAAATCGTCATAACTTAAGCTTTTCTGCTTCCTGCCCTTTAATATTACAAGTACCTATACAATTTTTACTTTACCCTTTATTAGATTCCTTACAGGAAAAAAAAAAAAGAAGTAGCATAATATATTAGACTGCCAGTGATGTATCGTCGTACCTAACCTACACGATAATAGTCTATTCCAAATTTATCTGTGTTGAGATTAAATAGCAACCGTTTTCTATTTCGGGTTAAATATTTAGTCATCGTTTCGAAATTCGAATACCTATCACGTGATCCCAACGCTACCTAACCTTCTAATTTAAGGTCCTATTGTTTAGTGTTGCCAGCAATTTATTAAATTCCGAATTGGGTAAATGTGTCAGTTATGTTAGCGGTGCGGTGTGGGTTGCACAACTTCGAGCATAGACTAGAGATGAGTGGATCTTTCAACTGTAGGTTGTTAAGGCCAATAGATGACAGTTATGAATACTTTAAACAATTCATGCGAAACAATTATTCAGTGTAGGTGTCAATTATCTGGCTAAGTGATAGTTGATAATTAATTGCACCTTACGCTTTTGTCTTTTCTACCCACGCTTCAATATATTATCAATTTCATCAGTGCAATAAAATGTGAGCGTTAAATCACTGCTTTGAAGTAGCTACTAGAAAGCTAAGGAGAATTATTAATAGCTTCGTTATGGTATTAAAAAGCTTCGAACGTCGGAAATGCCTAACAACTTACTTACACGTCATGATGTTTACTTTTCTTATTCATTAGTAAAGATATTTAGGAGATAAATAGGAGCCCTCGGTTAGGCAAACGCAGTGTAGGACGCCCTGCGACCCGATGGCTGGCGCTCTTTAGGGAAGGCTTACGTTCAACAGTGGACGGCAATAGGCTGAGAAAAAAAAGAGATATTTACACTTCGATCCTTTCCGACATTGAGTACACATGTTTCTTAACATGAAATTACTTAAAACACTATCGATCGACTTGTGTAATAAAGTTGTTTTTGTGAACACTTTTTATATGTAGGTATGAAGGTAACGTAAATAGTTCCGTATACCATTCGATTGTGGTTCACACGAATAGTCCTAAACAACAAATCCAGAACATGAAGATCTGGTTCACGATAGCGCACGGCTCCTCCGATCGCCTCTCAGTACACTACACCAACGCACGAAATCTCAATTCGCTTGTGCAACACGCTTAAATAACCGCAAAATACCTTATTATGCGCTTTCCATATACGTTCTAGGCAATCTGCGGGCGCTATTACGCTCCACGCTCATGGCTCTCCGTTAATAACGAATTCCGAAGACAGATCGTATGTTTCCTTTATGCCGGCGCAGCTGCCAGCTAAATTAACAGCGACAAAGAGATCGCAACTTTTGTCGCGCTAACACCGAATTTCGTTTTGTTCCCTTCAAAACGAGTGTCCTTTTTACAAACATTTCTTTGAAACGAAACTCCTTTTGTTGGCGACCCGGCCTGCTCACCCTTACACTACAGTAGGTAACGTCGTAAGCTCAGTGCTCTGTGTTAGTTAGGTCGGTATACCAATTAGCGACAGCTCGTCAGCTGTGTGTGGCTAGGCGACGCAGAATTAATAGTTTTTTGTTTCTCGGACCAAACAAATTGATCGCGAGATGGCAAGCTATTTTTAAAACGGAACATCTTTATGGCATGTGTATGGGATGCGTAACCGAAATATGCCTACACGGATGGAGAAAAAAAAGATCATGCGTGCTCCATAACGTGCCAAATATAAATTGTGGTAATGCGAATTTGATGCAGTGGCCACATCGTCGCGCTATTATAAGACCGTTTAGGTGTTTATTTTAACACATTTCGAGTGTGTACTTATAACGGCCGAGATGAAAAACATTACCCTGCGTTTCATTATTTCAGTTATTTTTAGACACCGTTCAACCTGCCCACTGGAACGAGTGTTGTTGGCTTACTTACATACAATGGTGTTCGCATTATTGCTCCTTATTATCTTACCAATAAAGTGCCCATTGTGAAAGACCTATTCAAATATTTACGCCGAACGGCTGCTCGTTCGAAATTCGAATATCAAATCTAATAGAACACGGTATATCATTTTGACATAGAGCAATAATTCTGTTGAAAAAATGTCTAGATCGTGAGCATAGTGAGGTGCAATTAAATTGAAAAAAAAAAGAATTAATGTAACACGATATATTTTGGAATGGTGTTGCGAGACGTCGATTAGGTGCTCGAATCAATTTGGTCGGTTTTCTGAGGCGAGCAATTAACGTGGCGTGGCCAGTGTTACTTTCCTTACGAAACAAAAAAGGAGGATCTTCACGACTGATGCTCAATGCATTAATAGTTTCGATGTTGCTCCGTAAGTACTTTATTACTGTTGTGCAGGGCGGGGCGGAAGATCGAAACCTTTTTTCTCCAATCAATCAAGCGCATTGAATAAGATTGTTTCGTTAATCTGTACAATAACATACCAAATATAATACCGATATAACTAATTGCTTAAAAACGCTACGGAATTTATAAATACAAAAGAAAAGCTTTCAATTAAAATGGACGACAAACACTTATACAGCTTAGCGCCTTTTAACCAAAAGCATTAATCAGAGGCCCACCGTCAAATCGCCCCGGGACAAACATCACTTATTCGGTAGTAAGTATTATTTAATTGTTAGCTTTATTTGCCTTTGGCGTCGTTCAACACCACGTGTCCAATTTTTATCTTAAAGGTTGCTCTTATTCGATTATAGTTGTATAGCAGCTTATTAGGTGTTTATAAATTAAATCATTATAAAGTTTAGGGACGGTTGGTGTTTTAATATAACATCTGGGTGTTTGGTATGAGTTTTATTTGGCTTTCCATCACGTTGACCAAAACGACAGTTTGTATGGCATTGAAACAACGAGAGCGTCTCCTGGTGACACAAGACTTGAGGAAACTAATAGGATGTTTTTCAGTTTTCTATGGAGCCTCGGCTAGGACCAGAACAATCAAAAGACAAATATAATAATAACTAAAAACTAATTATATCGCAATAAGCTTACGCGTTTGATGGTACAAAAGCATTTTTCTGGTAATAATTATGCAACCCCGAATCAATATAGCGGTAAAACGTCACACTCACATTTAAAAAAAGTCACTGTTTCTGACTTAAGTTATCTAACTTATTTTTTTAAATTATGTTTTCGAACGTGATAAAATATGGTTGCCAGTGTGACCGTGGTGTAACCATGATAAAGTATTTTTATTCTAAAGTTTATTTATGTACCATTTATCCAGAAAGATAATAAGAATTTTTATATTTTATATGACTTTAAGTACTATATTTTAAACTATTAGTACGAATAGTGTACAAAGTCCTAGCCGGAAATGAAAAATGTCCTTTGTCATACTAAAACTTGTTTTTGTTAATGTGATCTAAAGACAAGTTAAAGTTGCTTCTGGCGGCCTGTAGTAATTGTAAATGACATGACTCATCAGCTCATTTTATGTCTGCTGGGGCACGAGTCTTCCCTTTGGATGGATAGGGAGAACGGGCCATAAACCACCACGCGGGCCCAGTGCGGATTGGTGGTTGTTAACGACTGCATGCTAATGCAGCCGGGACCAACGGCTTTACATGCCTTCCGAAGCACGGAGGAACTCGAGATGATAAATTTTTGGTCACCCATCTGACCGGCCTTTGCGAAAGTTGCTTAACCTCAGCAGTCGCAGACCAGACGTTAACCACTGCGCCATCGAGCTCCTCTCACTCAATGACATGACTGTTTCATGCCAAAATGAAAAAGACCCTTTTTGGTTTGTACGTCTTCTCCTTAGCCTACAAAATAGTTGAAAAAAGGTACTTAATTATAAACAACATGTTAAAACAGTAAGCCACAATCCATCACTACGTTGCTACCATAACTCGTTTTATAAACAATACGTCAACAAAAAAGGGGATGTTTAGAGTGTTCGACCGTATAGCATTTTTTTTGTTACACATTTGCTTTTTTTGGTTCCGTTCCTACCTGACTTTGGACTCAAAATAAGGAGACAGCAGAAAGTAAGCTTCATAAGCATTCGACAATGCACTCTTATACAAACTCTCACGGACACGGAATCTTGCAACAGCTTTAACCTCCTCTGTGGTCTAGTGGCTAAGACCACCGGTTTAGACCCAGATGTCCCGGGTTCGATTCCCAGCGGGGGGTACATGTTGTACTCGGTTTGGTTGGTGGTAGGGCTTGTTTGTCCGCCTGGCTAGCTACCACCATCTTATCTAAATATGTCCTCATAACATCAATGTTTGTAGCATTGAGTACTCCGGCAGCTAGAGATAAGATAGCCAGTGCCTCACTAGTTGAGGATCCCGAGTGAAGTGTGCTTCCATCATTGGCCTTATCATCACTTAACATCAGGTGAGATCAAGGCACTGTGCTTACCCGTTAATATAAAAAAAAACTTGCACTCTGCTCGTCTGAGATGGTCCCAGATAACGTGTTAGTGATAGGGTCTATGTGTGCGTTGCTCGAGCGCTGTATGTATTAAGCTTACCTTCTGGGGTCTCCTTATTTTGTGCTTCAGATAATACTGGCGGCCTGTTGTTGGTTAGAGGTAGTGCGTTTTCGCGTCTATACGACTACACTGACTGCAACCCTCGCTTCTTGCAGGAAGTCGCCTGAAAACTGGTCTGTTTGTGTATGGCACATAGCTATACTTGTATGTCTTTTTTTACCGCATTTCTGTTTAAACTGGAGTTAATTTTGACATCTACAGACTTACCGTCTGCGGGGACAGATAACGCGTCTCAGTGGATCATTGTTCGCTCCTCTTTACTCGTTTATACGCTTTGACGAGAGATAAGATTATTGCGCGTGGGAATTTCTTAATTTAAGACGTTCATTAAAAAAGAATTGTAAGGTAGTTATTATACGGGGCTAATTCTTATGTTATCTGTGGGTGATTACCGTGTTTTAAGAAAAACAAAAGATTAAAAACTTTTTATCGTGATTTATAAACTATACTCTTTAGTTTTTAAATCTCTCTATTCTCTTAGGCAAAGTTCTAGACGCTCTGTATAAAAGATAAGTTAAAAAATGGAAAAGATAATCGATAAAAATTCTTTATCTCACTCTACAAAGCATCGATTTCCGACGATTAAAGATTCAATACACGAAGAATTTAATGAATACCATAGTAAACTTTACGAACGTAATTTATTATATTGCAGCATGGTATATAAACAATCAAATCTTTTTCGGCCGCAGCGGACGACAAGCGCGCGTTATCAAGTCTCCGGTAATGATTTGCCAAGCATGGACGCCATAACTTAATACCACTTCCTTCCGATGCCATAAAACGCTCGCATCGAACCTTAAACTAAACGACACTTTTAATACACTCTAATTTTAGACGGCCAGCAAACAACAGCGTAAAAAGTTAAGAAGCTTATTATTCAGAATATGCTTAGCGCATTCCCTTTAAAACTAGTTGACCCCGCTTACACTGCAAGCAACTGCACATTCTTTCATTAATACAAGGGTCGTACCACCCTGGAGGGCAACAAAAAACCAGTTATTATTATTCATAGCCATTGTATATAAAAAAATGCTAAGCATTCAAGTCGTTAGCTGACGACTGCTTATCTGTAAACACGAATCGATTACATTTTTCATCGAAATCCGTAGGCTTTGCAACGCAAATAGACTAAAAAGTTTATAGTTTACCAAAAAAAATAAAGCAGTTCCAATTTTAAAAATTACACAAATTAAACTCGTGCGTCTGGTAGCAATATGAATGAGCATTGGGTTCGAAATTTTAATTCAGGTTAGGGGTGTCGCCGCGTACAGTCACCCCACATGTGTGCCAGCAACCCCATTTTTGTACGACCTACATAAACTATGTCCAGTAAAACCGTTAATGTCTCGACGGGATCGATGTATCGATCGCACGGACAGTTGTGCAAATAGTTTGTTTGAGGATCACATCTTAGGGGTGTTGGAAACTGTTTGTGTTGTCACGATGATATTGATAGATCGACCTAAGCTGCCGAGACTTATGTTCAGTTATGTGATATGTTTATTTTCTGTTTTCAGGTGCTGACATCCGGCTCCTTCGAACTAAGGATAAAAAGTTTTACGAACTCATTGGGTAGGTTAAGTAGTGGCCAGTGCTGTGATGGTTCCTCAAGTAGTAGTGATGCGCCGTGTTTGGCGCCGTGCAGGACTAAATTCCGAGTGTGCCTCAAGATTTATCAAGCAAACATCGATACAACGTCACCGTGTACCTTTGGTGACATTACGACGCCAGTGTTGGGTGGAAACTCATTGGATGTGCCTAATCTCAACGTGGAGGGGTTTAGTAATCCCATCGTCTTCCCCTTCGATTTTACGTGGCCGGTAAGTTTGTGCATTTCAATCCATACTTAAAATACCTAAGTATCTACCTACACTACAGTTGCGTAAACATAACACTACACCTCATTAATTTTGTAGGCACAAAATCAATACATCGTAAAAGAAGCATTAAGTAGCAGCAACCCTACATCAATAAATCAACGCCGCCGAAGTTACCAACATTCAAATTCCAATAATCCACGCGGAGGCCAGTGTGAGGCATCCCATTCGTCGTGAATAATAGTAAAAAAGAAATAAAGGGATTCGATATTCAAATTTGACAGAAGCGATGACGATAAGAATACTTGATGGTTTAACGAGCAGCCGCGTGGGACGATTACAGCGTTCAATGGTTCATTTTTAATTAATTATGAAGTGGCGTTGTGTACGGCCAGTCGTATGTCATTAAAAGTAGTGTAGGTAACCTTCATTGTGCCTTCGTTCTCATCTTCAGAGAGCGATTAGAGCGCAGAGGTCGATCGGGATCGTGATTCGATAATGTAATTATCTGTTATTTATTTACAGATTGCGTTTAGATCTATCTCGAATTCAAGGATAACGGACGCCTTAATTGGAGCCTAGTTACGGTTGTTTCGCCGGTGTGAATTGTCTATGGTGTACACAACGCCGTGTGGACACTCGATGTTTCGAGAGCTATTTGTATTTTATTTAGCGGCCCGCTTCAAATGTCGTACCGTCTCGTAATGTTTGAGCAAACAATCGCTCCTAAGCTCGGCTGCTTGCACAAGCTCCGGCCATCTGGAGAAGAGCGTTACATTCGGTAACCAAACGGTACGGCAGGTAGAAAATGAAACTGTTAGGAAACTCAAAACTTTTTCGTTATAACACACTTCCATCCTGTTACGTGGATCGTCATTCCGTATGAATTGGCACTAAATTGAAGCTTCCTGCTTAAATTCCAAGTTCTCTATGACATATGTTGATTGTTGACATGCGATCAATTGAGCGAGAGTGACGCGAAATAATCCTGTCGATCGAATTTCAAACTGATAACTTAAACTGTAGGGATCGACGGTTAACGGGCTCATTGACGCCATATGCAGTTTCTCTTATTTGATTGATCCGATCAGGACACCTATCTCGCACATGCCATGTCGCATATGTTGCGAGGAAGATCTTTAAACTTTAAAGCCCTTGGGGTAAATGCCATATGTACCGTCAAACTTCAGCTGTGCTACTTACTCTGGCATTATTAACCGGCTAACTGGTGTGTTTTTTCTCATAATGAGATCATCGTTGGCTCGCGATGTCCTTGTTTCATGACATGTTGAGATAAATAATATACTTAAGTTAATATTAAAAAGATTATTCTGTTCTATACAAAAAAAAGTTCACTAAAGAGGACAGGTACCTAACAGGAATAAAGAGTAACTTCTATTTTAAAAAACAACCTAAAGAGGTTTATCTCAAAAGAAGCGCTACGAGAGTTCTATTTTTAAAAATGTACTTAGTCGAAGCTCGAGTTGTCGATGGACAGCTTCATAATATTTTGAAACTTGACGCCCTCGTCGGTCGCGTATCGCTGGCCAACGGTCCCGTATTACGATGCGAGTAATTTAAAACGCAACTGCATCCGAACTTTTTATCTGATCGGTCATGAAATAAATCGGTGCTAGGCCACTTCCGAGATCTGACCTGCCCGATAATAGGTCATGAGCATATTAATTTTACTGACAACATCGAACAGTGGAGTTACCAGTAAACCAGCGCGCGTTAACGACGCATAGACACAATTAATCATACTGCATTTAAGATGGCTCACTCGTAAAAGAAATCTCATTTGTATTCAGACGCTCGGCGTAGCGGTGAAGTTTCATTTATTTTACTCTTAAACAATTTGTGTTAGAAAATCACAAGTTTTATATTGTAAGCTCGGAGCCCGTTAGGCGGATGTTACAAAGGTGAAAAGACCGGATTATGACTTAGTCTTGGCACGTACGTGCCTTTAATTTGTTGTTCAATAGATGAGGAAAGGTTAATGGTACGGTGGTTAATTGCGCCCCAAGGTACGGGGTAGTATTTACGCTGCCCGTTCATGAACGGGGCCCATTCAAGTGCAAGTTGGGGACCGTTATTTGTGAACGTTTTTATGCGGAAAAATGTTGTTATTGCACTTATGCAATTTAGTGTAGAATTTAATAGGGACACCTGCTGTGTTGGAGAGAGCGCAAATGTCAAAGTACGCTTCCGCGCGTACAGAACGCTTGCGAAGCAGCAGCGACAGCACTGTTCTTTTCTTTTGTTTTGGAAAGAGAAGGCAAATATTTGAATGTCATTATGTTTATTATTATATTATTTTGTATTTCGAATGCAAAATGTTTCTTCTTTTTTTAGTACAACTTGCAGCCAGTTTTACCTTATAACAATTACATTTCTAAAATCCATAGACTATACCTACGAGTTTGGTAATGTATCCTTTTTGACATATAGCTTCTCATAATACCTAGTAACCCTGCTAGGCGCGGCGCGGCTCAATCGCTCATTCATTACGCTATGCTATGTTGACCGTGAACTATAACTTTTTTTATGAATTCACCTTAAGTCCGTATTGAGTGTAGTTACTCATCTGCCATTATTGTCTTATTTAACTAAATGTTCATCTTATTGTGTACACTTGCAAATAAAAAATATAACTTAAATTGTGGCATAGTGCTATACCTATGTAGAATGGACTTTAGATAATTTAGTTAGACTAATTATTGAAAGTGGAGTTAAAATTACTAACCTTTGTAATACATTGGTATAATAATTACCCAAAATTATTCTCTAAATAATAATCCGCCTTATCAGTTTGAAATGTCTAAGCAAACGAAACCATAAATCATCGGGTTCGGGTAGGTATTGTCAACGAAATGTTCCTTAACCGGTAAGAAAATAAACCGTTTCAGCAAGTCACTTTCCCACAACGCGGCCGGCTATTGTCGGTTCCTACAAAAACAAGATGCCTCACACACTGTCGACACAGATTAACTACGCACGTAGTTTAAAATTAAAACATTTTCATTATTATAAAAGAAAACAAAAAAGTAATGCCACTTTATTTAATCATGGCCCAGTTTTTAGTGTGGCTGCATATAATTCAATTTCTTTGCCTACACTTTGTGAATTAAAAAATAACCGTTTATCAAATTGATTGGCCGAAAAATAATTGCTAGTGAATATTTATTTGCACTACAGATAATTATTACTGTTTGCTATTCGGGCATTCCGGTTCAATTTATTTTCGTTATTTAATATCAAATTATAGTTTCCTGAAAATAACCTTTGTATTTGTATTGGTATCCGAGAATTTCTTATAAATGTAGTTATTCGTAGGTATAAATACATTTGGGCACTATTTAAAAAACAGCTCTGGTATACGATATCTTTGATAAAATGTATCTTAATCTTATTGTTCTGTACAATATTTTAAATCATTTATTCAGTTTAGGCTACAAATAAATATTGGCATTAGTTTTGAATGTGCACTACAAAACTGTAGGAATACCATTTTTTTTAAAGTTTGTTTGCCTATGACTCTCTGCTTTTCTTGAGTTCATGCTACATAATCAGTTATTTTAAATGCAATTAGGTATTTTTTTTCTTAACCTGGCAACATAGATGCTGATAAAAACTTTTATTACACCGCGTGAGACAAAAACTGGCATTTTTCAAATTAATTAAGGTTAATTAAAACACAAATGCTACAGAGTTATGGTCATATTTGTATATTTATGCTTATTGTGTACAAGCGCAGCCAAGCGAACAGTTCACAGCCTCAATAACGCTCTGAAAATTCTTTTATATCATTTGTTCTGAACTGTGGTTACTTACCCATGAATTTACTCTATGGTAAAAAAAAATTAAACTACAAGCTTGTAAATTATATTATTTTTAAAACTGTTCTTCTATAAGCTGTTACTTCGATAGGTACCTCAATTACCATTTCTTTTGAAACTAAGATCGTATTAATTTTCATGCCAGCAGTCATATGACATTGGTATTTTGTTGTTCAAACATCCGAGTAAGCAATATTAATAGGTTTTCCCAGTCTTTTCAAGTAATATAACAAAAAGCTCGCGGCCAAAGGCTGATTAATGCATTTGTGTCGTTTCGTGAAGAAACACGCATCTTTATTGTGGAATAAGTAGACTAAGCAACAGCGTAACTAATTCAAGAGATTGTTACTTATTTTGCATGTTTCGTAAATAGTTTCACGCTCTAAATGGTGGCATTTAAATGAAAGTATGGAAACTCCTTGCTACCACATGTGACGGCGGGGCCACTGTTACCGACGCCTTTTGTAATTTAAAAAAGATACTACGCAACGTTTCATGGTACATAACGTTTAGTGACGTCACGTCTATTCGAATTTCAAAACAATAGTACGGTAAAGCACGCTGCAGCGATCGTCTGCTGTTCCTAATCCATTGTCGCGCGTGTGAAACTGTGAACATTGATAGTTCTTGCCCCTATAGCGGCATCGCCATTAGAAAGTAATTAACTGTCTGTATCACGTCGCTTATAACTTCACTTCACGAAATCAAACACTAAATCCGACGTTAGGGCGCCGAATCGTCGATAATCATGTTCGAACCGTAATTGAGTGCACGCTCGGCATTGTTATTCGGCCTGCGAACACCTCGTTATATAAGTTTCCAGTCGTCCGAAAAACATAAATAAAACCTTCGCACGGATCATCGACTTATTACTCCATAATGTAATGTAACGCGATACGTTCTCCGGACGCTCCGTACACCATAGAGTGACTTCCGTCTACGAAGTTTCGTTTTTTTATAACGAAGAGAGCTCTTAGTAATTTCCTTTATACCAATCCGCTCACGCCGGTTCCTCTTAAAATACTTATCCCTACATCCGCTTCTTTTAATAAAGTCTACCGAGGCTACGGAATGCCTTATACGGTTCCCTCTCCGACGCCGTCTTTTATCTCTCTCCTTTCCGACAAGCGGCAATTAATGTTCGACAAAAAATATCGCGAAATAAATTCTCCGTAACAGTTTGGAGATATTACAGCGTATGCGCCATCACAATACGAATTGTAACACGATTTCATAAGTCTCAAATTTAAATAATCGGAGCGTGTATAATTATCGCTAGTTGCATTGTTCGAAGCCACTGCACAGGTATTCAGCAACCTATCAATTAGTGGACCCGAGTTTTCTAGTTAATCCGCCTAAATAAACTTATTAGGTACTGCACAATAACAACCAACGTAATAATTATATGGACGCGTCCAATACCTGTTGTCCGGGTGCTGAAATAACAATGAGTTCGTAATACGAAAAGAAGAGATCGTAAAACGATTAGTCATAGCCAGAGAGATAAAGGGAATAAGCTCATCAGCGGAGTGAATAGACAATAAACTTTACCGGTCTTGTTATTGCAGGCAGCGTATCGTGGCGGGCGCTAAAGAAAACACTCCTTTTTCCGATGAACGCTCGTTTACGGTCAGATTCTGACATTTTAACTGCGTCTCTCTAACATTTATGGCTGCTAATAAAATGTTCAAAGAGGCCGATTTATAATAGTAGCTAAAACTAATTTGCGGACACAGTTTTTATAAATACCGCAAGCGCGCGGCTCAAATAGAGCTGTGTCAATCAAAATTTGAATTAGGAATTCGAATTACTAAATTCAAATGGATCGCCGTTTAAGAAGGTTGCGTTCCATTTTTATTAGTTGTGAGGTCTGCGGTGCGTTCTCACGTATCGCTGGGGCGAGCAGCCCTCAAATCTGCACTGATGAAATTCCACGCGTTCCTGTCTTTATTCATCACACGCGCGCGTTTCTAGGAATTCTGAGGCAGTATGAACACTCCGTCGTATCCGAGATTGGCGAATAAATCCTCCACATTATTTAGTATGGGAGGTGCGCCGGTACTTACGTTCGCGCGTTCTTCGACGAATTTATGGACGTGTCAAAGGCCGGTCATCATAGGCTGGGAACCTCCGCGAGCGACACATGCAAATACCGCGATGACCCTCCGATGTGTTCGTGAAAATGCATTCGGCGATAGCTATCGCTCGTCGCCACCGAACAGAACTAGAAACATTTGTAGAAAGCTAAACAGTGTTAGCGAGATTAAAGATCATAACCTCTTTCGCGGTCGTTACTATAAGTTTCATTCGTAGATACTGTGTCTAGAAAACGAACGATCGACGTTACTATATGGGTAATATTACTCATCGAATACAACGTCTAGTTTTACTGTCCGTGTATGCAAAGTAGATTAGTTGAAAAAAATTAAGATAATATCAAATCGAATCATGTCCAAACTTGTAAGAGGCTGTACGCGTCATTCTCGAATAAAACTCCGGATGGACTGATCATGACATTCTTTATTTTTTAGTGCGGTTTCGGTTTCAACGCTTTACCCTTCTCATACTTATCACCAGATCTACCATAGAGGCCAACTCGAACAGCCCACAAAATTTGTAGTTTTGTTTTTTAATTCTTATGCTTCATTCAAATCGTTCCGTTGTTTATAGTCGACATTTTCATTTTTGGAATTGTCGAGATTCCAGTTACGTCGGGGTCCCGTCTCCGAATGCCGCCAATGCCTCGTGAAATTAAAGGTAGCTTTTTAGTTTTTCACTTCACCACCGATTTAAAAGTCCCGAATTCCAGCGTTGATGTCGCTTTTTTCGCGATGATTGTAATTGAGGGCAATAAATTGTTAATGCCCGACTTATTTTGTGTCTCGTATACCGGACTGGTCGTTAGCGGTAAAAAAAGTGGTTACGTCTGTCTTAATGTTTCCTAGCTCTGCGTTTCGTAAAATTATCGTCACATACATAAAAGTATACATTTCGTTTAAAGTTACGAGCTACATTTACACTTTTTAATGTTTCCCGGTAAAGCGGCCATGATAATTAATCCTTTCAAAATGGCGCTCTAAACAGTTTGATTATTTTTTTCTGTTACTTCATAATGTTTACTTTCTTGGCGAGTGTAGCAATGCAAGAAGTTTATTATCGCCTCAATTTAATGGTTGTTTTTATGATTGGCGTGTGAAAGCATTTGACAGAGTTGATTGGTTATCTCAACGCCTTCGATGATTCTTAAATAAGTTATTAAACAATTAAATGATTACACGGTGCGGCAATTAAAATTATATCGTTTGAACCGTACAATGTAAAGTGTCGTAAAGGAGGCAAAATACATTTTAATGTCCAATATCGGGCGTAAAAATCGTCCATACAAATTCAGCTGTAAACGTAATAACGTCGTTACAAATTCATCGGTGTAAAGAAACTCATAAATTCGAAGTGTTACTCTTACTACTATAAGTATTTTCTTTCACAAGTGGTTTTAGTTGGACGATCTCCAAGACTCTTACGATATTTGTGAATGAGATGATTTAACGCAAGAAACAGAAAAATAAAAAAGTATTGTCTGTGAAAAGAGGTTTGTATCAACGATGTAAACAAAGGATAGATACTCTGTGGACGGGATCGAGGACAGTTCGTTCGCGAGGTCGTACCGATACTCGCATTGGTGTATGCGCTCGCGGACATGTTATGTGGTATTAACCGGCTATGTTCGGAGTGCATCGTGGTCATGTTTAACCTCCTTTCCTCTTGTACGCTTCATCCGCCAGCGTTGTACCTCTAGCGAGTCGGTTGCAACTGCTTAGCATTCAACCGAATGCACACCGTCGCCAATAAACAGTCGACCTGAATATTTTTATACCTGATTTTACAGGAAGTCAGTCAGTTCACACGGTTTGAGCAATTTATTCGATACCACTTAGAGCCATTTTTCACATCGCATTCCGGCTAGCATCACTGTTAATAATAACTCTTATATTCAATTGGGTATGTCAATGATTTTGTAACAAAGTGGTATTCTGGTTTTGGTATGAATCACGGGTCAACGCACCATCCAGTAAGAAATGCCAAAATAGAAGGAGATAAACTTAATTAAAAGCATTAATAATCAGAATTAAATGCGCTCGAAACACTTTAATAACAAAACACATTACGTTTTATCTGCCAGACGTTGGATTTGCATATCTTTTTAATTTGACGGACACTTAACGTTAATGAGCCGGATAACGCGGGGTCGATCCTTAATGTTTGCGTTGTAACAATCATTTTCCATTTGTCCGTCGGCAAACATAACTTTGTAGAGAGCGGTCGAAAAAAAAAGTAAAAAGTTCCGAGTCGACGACGCGACTTTACCAACACGGGCAGAGTGTGAAATATGAAATCACGATTCCTCCTCTCGCTCAGGTGTTTGTGTTCCAAATATTTTCTCGTGTCGAAACACTACGGTATAACCTTTTTTAAAGAGTGTTTCATAAAAATACTTTCGATGTTGTACCACAAAGTATTGACCGAATAATTCGATATTGGTGGCGGGTGTAACGAAACAACCTTGTTCCATTTCCCCCTGTCTAATCGGTACGAAGCTCTGTGAGAAACGCACCATATAGTTTCTCTGCTTACGACACTTTTTTTTGTTTGTCATAAAAGTTAGCACTGTTAGCATTAACAAAAACAAACAGGCCACTCGGACCATCTGTTTCGGTTTCAAAACAACTAAACAATACACCAAACAAAGGTGTCCAAAACACGTGTCCAAGCTTCAAACAAAAGTATCTGATACCTGATTATAGCTCTATTGTCCTAAGCTCTGTAAATCCCAAACACATTGCGCTCACAAACAAGACACACAAAACACGGGCTCTTTCCCACGTATCCTTACTTTGGGATCTTTAATTAATAACGAAATAACCTCGTAACAGGCTCCGATATGGAAGTAGCCTCTTTAGGCACCCTCATAAAACGATTATCAAATAATTCCCCAGCATTCAGGCCGCACGATATCATCCTATTGCATCGTTTAAGTCTTTAATACAATTTAACGCATCACATCGAAGGAAGAATTAATGCATCGCGATACGCCTCCATCTCGTATTGTGTTTTACGTCATAAATAACTTCGTGTTAGAAAAAAAGCATTGGTTCGAATTCGGAACGGTAATTAACATGATGGCGGCCAGTGTTCAAATTTTAAAATTGGAACGCCGGCGCCGATTCAATTGTGATGTTGTGTTGTGATCGATGTGAGGACGTTACAAAAATAATAAAAAGTAAAAAGTTAAGACACGGCGAATACGAAAGTAAAGTTTCCTTAATTACTGGCCGGTTGTGGAGCGGGTCCGTACTCTATAGTCTATGCAACTTCGCCGTCTAAGTATACGGTATCGTCGCCGTAGCGTCGGTATCGCCAACTCGACGCGTCTATAAAGGCTACCTGCCTGCACACGTACGTGCGCTTTTTATGGGCTGCGTCGAGTCACTGTCGTGGGAACCGGCATATACTTACGGGCCGCCACAGCTGACCGAAATGCGCTCTCCATACTCGATTCACGAATCAATACGCCTTACTGAGCTCGACCATATGCGATCGCGCACACAAATCATAATAAAATATTTTGACAACTGTCCTTCGCTCCTTATTTACACCGAACGAGGTTTACTATAAATCGATGTTTCATTACAAACTCGGATAAACGTGATAGGAGAGTTTAAGGTTGTTTAAGGCTCGTGTTCGCTCGGTCGCACGGCTCTGCCTGTTTAGTATTCAGAATCGGGCGATAACACGTCCGCTTGTACCGTCCACTTATTTAACGAAACCTTATTATAAATTCGTCAAAACCACCACGCGCCGTATTGTATCTGTGGCTTTAATGAGAGTGTGCCAAGAAAAAGTGAGAGAAGCGTTCGGACTTTTTGGCGGGAAGTGAAGTCATGTAGTTTTGTTTTGTTTTCTCAAAAGTTGTGTTTTGTCGAATATTAATGTGAAATAGTGGTGGATTTTAACTGTTAATGTACGTGAACGTACATAAGTATTGGCAAATAAAACAAAACAGTGCAACCTCACTTTTGAAATTCTCTCAATAAGTCCTCTTCTTCACTCTATCGTTCCGGTACTCGGTACGGTCGATCAGGATACCTTCATAACCCAAGGAGTTTGGAGTATCATTTATCGTTAAAGGTTCCTATTATCATTGAGTATAAAACAAAGGTAGAAAAAGCAAAAGTATTAATAAAGAAAATATCATACAATTTCTTTTTAATTAACTTGACACTGTCTAAATGAGCAAACCGCGCCAAGCCATTACACAAAAAACCGGCCAAGTGCGAGTCGGACTCGCGCACGAAGGGTTCCGTACCATTATATATTATATATAATAATATTTCAAGTTTCTACCTATTATCGTTATTAAGACCGAGAAAAAATCACGTCTGTTGTATTTGTATGGGAGCCCCCCTTAAATATTAATTTTATTTCAATTTAATTATTTATTTTTAAAGTGAATAATGGGGCAATCCATAGTGACTGGTAGGACAGTTTACTCCAGAATCCCTCATATTTAGACTTGTAATTTTGTATTTTGATCTAATATAATGATCAAATAGATATTTTACAATAGATTTATGAACCGACTTATAAAACTTTTACCAAAAAAATAACTCTTATAAATGTTTTGGTGATATTTTAGTGGTTAAAGGAGTGTGACTGGTGGGACAGCCCAGCTCCACGCGACTTTAAAGTTTATCCTGACACCCCCTACCAACCATAAAGGTGTCAGACATCCTTGCGCAAGCACAAGGGACCATCTGCGTCAGGTCATAACGCCAGATTAGAACCCGCCGAAGCGCATTCTTCATCCGGTACTTTTAAGACTAATGTCTCAAGCTAGTTGCCCCGTGGAAACGTAAAGTCCACTACCACTAGGTAGTAGTAGGTATCCGGATTGGTTACCGGAGCTGTAAGCTCGCTCACTTCTCGTTGCACTAAGAGCACAACTCGCAGATTCCACTGCTCGGGTCGTCAACTCTAAGTTGACTACCAATTATCCTCTTTGGTGGCGAAGTTGTAAGCCCACTCACTTCTCAGTACCCATCCAGGCACCTTGCCAATTTCAACATCCTACGCGGTTGGCTCAACCGGAGGTATTGCATCTAGCGGGCACCTCTACTAGTTATCCAGACTAGTGCCGGAGATGTTGGAGCTCTGCTCAGTGAAAACCACCGAGCATGACAACCAACTATGGGCAACTCACGTGCCCCGCAAGTCCTTTCGCATCGGGCCCCTCGAGACCGCTACTTGGACCCGCTCGCTGTGCACGAAATGGAAGCCTGGCCACATCAACCAGGCAGACGAACATTCCCACTTCTACAGCTAACCACACGCCACCACGAGTCCAACCCATGTCCGGAACCTGTCGGAGACGCCCGCGAAGGCATAACCGACAGGGGGCTTAGGATCCAGAACTCCCGTGGTACCCTTGAAAAGACAGCCGGACCCGTAGTTCCATCTGCCATACCCTACCTATCAGGGTCAGTAGATAGGGTGGCAGTCAAAAATACCTCACCTCCGCCTTCTGCATTGTCAATCGAAATTTCAGCCCATATACTATACATAGCCAGATGTCTTTTACTATGCTATGAAATGATTAAATAGACTTCAACAGAAACTAAAAATTTGCACCAAGTTTCTACAAGAAAATATAGAAAGTAGAAAATGTGACTGGTGGGACAAGTACGATGGCCAAAAAAATTACTCGTTTTTATATCATATTCAAATTGTTTAATAATTATTAAACCAATATTATAACGAATTAACAATTATTATTAAAATCTGTGAGAAAATTAACATAGGTACTTTCTCATACTAAAATCAACGCAATAGTTTTTTCTCTAGATTTCCTTTTTCGCTTAGCAGCATTCATCTTAAAAGCAGAAAAAACTATCACACTCAAAAAAAAGCATAGAAACAGGCTAGAAATGTTTAGAACATTCCATAACAAGTTTTACAAAAATGCCCTACCAGTCACTGTGACCGGTGGGACAAAAATGAAACCACCTCTTTCCCACCCTTTAACACTTTGCTCCAGAAAATATGCTAAACAGATAAACAATTAGCCAAGTCTTACTTTCCAAAAAGCTCCCTTTTAGTACAACGCATTTTGAGGTTAGAAATACAACTTTTGTATGTTTTCGTGTGTCTGGTGGGACATGCTACGTGCTCTTTGTATTTATGGGTTTTAGAGTAAAATTCTTACCTTTTCCGTTGTATTTTTAGTCCAAATTAAAATTCAAGAAATTCGTATTACTCTCCGACGCTATTTGGTTGGAAATGTTAATCAAAATTGCCGAAAACAGTATCGCCAGTATAGCGCAAAAAAATCGTACGACTCGTTCACAATAAAAAAATACTTGTCATAGTGAAAAAAATTCTTAATCTTGTTTGCCCCCTAATATAACTCAATATTCTGTGAATATTTCGAGCGTCTACCTGTTGCCGTTATCAATATCGAGCAAAAATATCACGTTTGTTGTATGGGAGCCCCCTTAAATATTTATTTTATTCTGTATTTTGTTGTTATAGCGGCAACAGAAATACATCATCTGTGAAAATTTCAACTGTCTAACTATCACGGTTCATGAGATACAGCCTGGTGACAGACGGACGGACGGCGGAGTCTTAGTAATAGGGTCCCGTTTTACCCTTTGGGTACGGAACCCTAAAAAAAGAAAACGAAGAAGCGTTCACTTTTTCTCACATGCCGAGCCGACATCATACGTTCTTGAGAAAATGATTTCTAGTATTGACAATATAATCATTGTTCATAGGAGATTGTAAAATCTATAACGCTCGTACATATATGCAAATGTCTTTATTGTTCGCGCATGCAAATGATGTTTTCATTCATTTATCGAGCTAATTGACGACGGGGACATCTGTCGTTGGGCACTGAATCACTCCTTAAGAGAGTGTAGTGAAATGATCAAATTAATACGGTGACCCTTCATATCCGTCTGTGGCAGCTGCGAGAAGCGACCCGTGACACGCTTACTGCAATTATGGGTATGTCTTAAACACAGTCTTAAGAGGCTTAAGAGGAAATACTAAGGTCGGCTGATTATATGGAAAGTAGACAAAATCAACGTTTCGTAGTCCCCTGATTCCTCCTCCAAAACTGGACCGATTTAATTACTTTTTTCATTTAGAATTAAAGAAAGGCTTTGGCTTTGTCCCTATGTTTTGCTTTTTTTATATATATAATCTCGTCAAATTTGTTTGATGGATGTCTGAACACAGCGAAAATCTGGCCAATTTTTAAGGTTTTTAAAGGTTCATATCTTTTTTAATAATTAATTTATGAAAAAAGCAACATTAAATGAAAATTAAATGAACAGGTGATGAACTTTTTTAATTTAAAAAAGTTCATCACCTGTTCATTTAATTTAAAAAGTAACCGTGATACTTGACTACACTGTAGTTCAAGATATCATTATAATGTACAAATTTTTATTTATGAAACTTTCAGTAAATAAGGAAAATACAGTGATATAGGTACTCAGTGTGTAAATAAACAACATTTATAACATGAAAATTTATGCGATTCTAAACTTTCTATATTGGACTTTAAATGTAGTTGAATAACTAGTATCTCCGTATTTACCATACCTAAGCATAGAAAGTTTCATGAGAATTGACTTGTTCGTTAAAAAAAATATTGAGCTTCGAAGATTGTTTGGAGTACCGAAAAAAATAATGAAGGCACCCAAACACAGTACTTAACCGTCCATTCAGAGCGCAAGTCTTCAATCAAGCTTTATCATAATTCGGGCTGACGCTCACTTGTTCGGTTGCAATTGTTTCTCCTTTTGTTTCTTAACGATTACGGAGTGCACAATTAAAGTGCGATTACAGTAAGGTCGTGGATTGGAGCTCGTTCCCTTACCGCTCAGTGTTCTATCCGGCGAGAAGGACCGGTTCCTACGTTGCTTGGGAGGATTTCATACAGCGTTCATCCACAGACTCGAACGCCCGTTTTCGCGTTGCGCCTGAGCAATAAAAGCATCGATAGCAGGCGCCTAGAAGGTGTTGACACCCGCCTTATCACCCCATAATCGATTTTCGGCTGCCGTTTCGCCTCCTTATGTAAACAGACAAATGTCAATATCTTACTATCTGATATGTACACGTTCCCGTTTTTTATAAAGGCACTGAACCATTACATGCACCCATATTGGGCCCTTAAGTGCGCGCGTCTCGCTCTCTTATAAGCTTGTGTATTTTTAGACTGATATTGAAACAATTCCGCTGCCATCTGCTGTCTGCTTCACCTGTCTATCATGTTGTTAATTTACGCTCGTCCGGCATACCGAGTGCCCGCAACTATGTCATAAACTTAAAGAAATATTTGTAGTGTCCAACAACTGCCTAGTGCGTTGAACGTTTAACTCCTCTGATACTATTTGGTTCGAGAATAAAAAAGGTTGCGCGGCCCGCGCCTGCGAAGTCAGCGTTCGAAAATTAAATTATGAATGCGATCGTATCGGCGAATAACAAAACACGGTCGGCATGGGAATAACAAAGTGACAAAAGACGATAGATAATTGGCTTTCGATAACACAAGAGCCCGAAACTTTTTCTTATTAGGTTAAGCTGCTATCACACTTTCATGTTTATTTTGGTTGATAAGATTCGCATTTATTTCCTGTCCGTGAAACGAGGTTTTAATTTTATTTTTATTTTTTTTACAGGGCACATTCTCGCTTATAGTCGAAGCGTGGCACGATACGAACGAAACGTCGAGATCTGATGGTGAGTGTCCTCTTTCTAATACAATTATGCTAAAAAAGGGTCATGAAAAATCGTCGCGGTTTGTAAAATTCCAATCACGTAGCTCACGACTCACTCGCATTCAGGTTTCACTGTAATTCTGGGTGTTTATCGTGCATTTAACGGACAGTATGTATATTTGAATGCTCATATTATCATATCGTGGAAGACAAAAATGTTCCCATGGTGTGGACGATTGGCGTTCAGGGCACGCCGCGACGCGCGTGATTCGCTTCGCAATGCGCACAGTATTCTAATAAACTCAGCCTTCTGTAGGACGAAAATTTAGTAGAAATGTTCTAATGTATTCAGTTGGCCATTGACCGGTGCCTAGACGACGCACTACGACGCGACACAGAAAAAAAAACCAGGCAAAATATTTTTATGGTTGTGTTCCTCACACGCGATTACAACACAAAAATAAAACGTTTATTAAAAAATTATAGATGCCATGTGCCCCGAATAATTTCTAGATGGTTATCATTTAGAACAATCGATTGGTTTAAGTTGGGAGTAATTTGGTTTTGACGATATCGCGCGCAGTCAAAACGCCCAATAACGAATCGACAGCCGCTCGCCGCGTGCATGCGACATGGCGTGACCGAAAAATACCGATTCCGAATGAATTGTGCCCGACCCGCTCGTAAATACATCATCATGATAATTCGCTTCGTGCAATACACATAACTCCTTAGTACACGAGAAACGAGCACTGGCATCCCACGGTAACAAAGAAAACAAAAATTCAAAAATCGAATTCGATTTTCAAAAACTATTCCCAAAATGGCGGACGCGAATAGTGACCGGCGCCGCCCACTTCTTAATTAGATTCCCATACCGCTGCACTCTGACCGACATAATTACTACTCCTGACCGAATAACAAAAACGCGGCCCGGTGATTTACTTAAAACAGATTTAGAGATACGGCGCGCGGTGTCTACAGGCCGGTTTACCGAAAATCATTAGCGTCCGGAGTGGATGGCTTAGAAAGACGGGTATATTTTTAATACGAGCGGGAGCTATGGGCGGCGCCGGCACACTACCACACACTACCGAGAAACGTTACCAACAGAAATCTAATCAAGCTTAATAACAGGTTGCAAGGCCGCCGTTTGTGTTCACTCAGCATCGGCTAATGCTTAATTAAATCACATACAGTTGCTTTTTTTTATAAATAAACATATCTAACATCGAAACAGCTGCAGTTGAAGCGATAAATACGCAGATAGATCATAAAGCGCGACCCTTGAAATCGTTTTGAAGACGACAAGAAAAGAAATTGTAAATCACTCAATTTATCATAAAGATAAACATAGCTACAGAATAGGACCAAAAGCTACAGAGACGTATGAAAGGGGCCTCGTGCTGTACCTACTTAACAATGGTAGTAGCTGAATGTTCCTTCACCGAAATCTTTTGTGAGCCCAGGCCCGGGGCAAGGGCGCACCTGGCCCCGTTAGCGGGCCGATTGTTTACCCGCTAAAACACAGGCGTAGGGTTGCCATAAGTCCGGAATTTTCCGGACATGTCCGGTTATATCAGTTTTTGTCCGGCATGCGAGGGGAGTTTTAAGACGTACGGAATTTCTATAAGTTATGTAAAGAAAAACATAAATTCAACATTTTTCTTATTTAAAATTAACGTAACAATCAACGTTACATTATGTTGTTATTAATTTTACTTAATATAATTTTAAACGCAAGAAGTCGGAAAAAAAAAAGAGTTTGTTGCGATCATTTACATACACGATACATATCGATGTTACTATTATAATAAAATTTACAAGTAAAGTGCGTAATAAGTATATTTAAAAACTCCAGAAATTCCTTTAAAAAAATCCGGAATTTACTCCTTAATTTGTTGTAATTTTTGATCTGGTAACCCTAGGCAGGGGAAGCTTTAGTTTACACTCGCATCTTTCGTCGTGAGTTGATAAAAAAGCGCGGAATACGTCCCGGAAGGCTCGCTGTATGGAGAGACGCTCTCAGGAAGCCACGCCGACAGATGCAAAGCACATGCACGGATAATAGGTGGGCACACTTCCACTGTCCCGGTATAGCAGCGGCAGCGGCGTGGCTTCTTCGAGAGGATGTATACTGTATACAGAAAAACACCTTTTTTATATACATTTCGTGAGTAGAGATGCCCACTTTTATCTATGTACCAAATTGGCTATGTATTACCAATAACTTATGATTGTTTAAGTGATAGATAATATGATGTCGGCGATTAGTTCCAAGTTCTTAATTTTCCATGCGTGAAAATTTGCAAATTATTATTGGGACGAATTCTTCTTTATGAAAAGTCTTAATTTTACCATTTCTTAATTTTCCGAATACCTCATTTTCCTAATTATAGATAGTACTAACTTCGTTTTTTTACGGACGATAGTACAGTTATACATATTATATTTGAGAAATTCATAATACCTTTAATAATATAGAAAGAACCAATGTAAACTTCTGTGGTGAATTTATAAAATAAAACAATAAGCATACCTACAATACAACTAAAGACGTCGTGAATTCCATGTTGATAAATAAGAAAAAACTATTCCGTCCTCAAAATGTCAGTAGAGTAATTTATTCTATAGTTATCGTTATAAGCACCAACTTAACGAACATCATCATCATCATCTCAGCCAAAAGACGTCCACTGCTGGACAAAGGCCTCCCCCAAGGAATGGGGGGTATTTGCCGTAATCGCCACGCTTGGCAGGCGGGTTGGCGATCGCAGTAGGTTGAGGGTAACCTCAGAGAGATGCTGCTGCCCATCTTCTGGAATGGTCCCTTAGTCGGCTTTTACGACACCCACGGGAAGAGATGGGGTGGTGCTATTCTTTATCCCCGGCACCATACAGGGATAACGAACATAACGCGACGTATTCCACTATCGTCACCGTGCGATGTTTCAATCATAACTTTTTCCCGCAATCCGGGTAAAGATGATCCGCGATCGGGGTAAATTACGTTGTAGCTCGCCGCCTCTGAATTTCGGGAGGTGCGTGTGAAATGAATCGGCCGACTGGAGGCGAGCGCTCGCGTGGGCCGGCCGCCGCCGCAGGGCCTGCTACCGCACGCCGCATGACATTACACGAGCAAGATGCGATTATCGATACAGTTATGTTGTGACGGCTGCTTATCTCCCTATCCGGCTGCGCATCAATTAGCCAATTCATTACGCCGAGATAGCTCACCGTTCCCAGAGCTCTCTCGTGTCTCTTTATGATTACTTGCGTCGTTAATTGGCTTTCTCAAAGGTTAAACGCACCACGTCAGCCGCCTGGAAATGTAACGAGTGCGTTGCACAATCCACCGCATTCATCGGACTCTCTGTCCGGAACGTAAATGCCCGTTTTCTTACAAAACAATGGTGGTTTTAAAGCGGTGCGGGCTCGCATCGTTTTATGCGAAATCTCGAAATAACTCACAATCGTTTGTCAGTTTTGTGAATTGAACCTCTCGATTGGCTTAAACACTCGAGTGTTGAGAGGATCAAGTTTATTTATATAGTCCGAGACGCGTCTCGGAGGCCCTCGAGTCGTCTCCGCGAGCGTTAGAAGTGGACAGTTTCATAAACAAAAGTTAAGAGTCAGAGTGTACACAGCCCATTGATGAGATGACCGTTTCCCACAACGCCGGCGGCGGCGACCGGCCGGACAGGTGTACGAATCGAGAAGTGGAAATCGAGACAACGTTAACGATGCGGGCCTCAGCTGCGGTGTCGTCGAACCTTCGCGCAGAACTACGCGTCACCGAGTTTCGATTTCGTTCAACGCCCACTTGACTAATTAGACCACCGCCGATCCAGTTTGGGCCGATAGCTAGACGATGTCAATCCGCGTAATGAATGAGAGGCCGACATCCGGCGGCCTTATTATCGATCGATCGATCATAGCGGCGGCGGAAGCTGCATCGCGTGATCGCATCCCGACGTTTCCCCAAAATCGCGTTTCGAACATCCCAAATCGGCCGCGTCCGCCTCCGATAGCGGCCTCTCGAATTATCTGTTGTTTCGCTTTCTTTTGTTTTAGTTGGTGGGACGTTAGTGTTTTGTTTTTCGTTTTATCTGTTGACCTCTGCGCCCGTAATAACACGCTCGCCCGCCGCCGATCACGTACGCGAACTAACAGCCTCGTCCTTCTTTAAATGTGTTATTTATTTGTGAATTGGAATTACATTAATAGATGCGATAGCCGGGTACACCTTCATTTAATATCGTTACGGCACGAAATTAGGATGATGGCTGTAATTTGTGCGGTTGTTTCGTGGCACCGAACGTCAGAGGTATCGAACGCTTTGTCGGGCGTATTGTACAAAAACGTCGTAACTTGTTCAGAATTTTCCTACGAATTACTTATGGCTGCTGTGTTAGGGTTGGCACTAGTATATACATATATAGTACATAATTATAATTATTAAAAAACATAACCTCCTTAAAAGTTAGCACAATTTTTAGATAGTATGTTTTTGTAGATATTTATCGAACATCATGAGTTGTGTCAATAAAATGTTTCTCTCCTTTTCTTTCGCCAAGAGACTAAAACTAACAACTTTAGAAAAAAAATAAAGTTTTTTTTTAGTTAATTTAATTATTACGAAATATATTTTTCCAAATTTACTGGTAACCCTGCCAGGCCGGCAGCCGTGCAGGTTGCCATAATTCCCGGCGCACATTCGTGGCAAATTGCACGCCGCTCTCAGTTCCCACACGTCATTTTTCTAGTTCCCTCCTCCGAACTATACACTTGACTTTAATAACCTTCGTCTGACTTCCCTCAAACTTACCAATGCATTAATAAGTTTCTAACATTAATTAGCGGATTAAAATCTTCAAATTTACTTTTCAGTAGTTTTCTCGATCTACATAGCATCAAACGCTAAGGTTTCTTTACTTTTTTATATAAAAAAAATAACAGTAACCGTCTCCCATTTTCCGCTATAAGTAATCTTTTTTTTTTTTACGATGATTAATCTGTCGTCAATTCATCTCGGCATCTGTCAATTAGCTATATTTGCATCCCATAAAAGAGTTTGCTTGCACCTGTAGGGTTACTCTTGAAACACAATCAATTTCCAATCACAAATCTAAAAAATTCAAATGGCACTCTTAAAAGCGATAATAGCGCCACATTGGAATTAAATTGCGTGGAAATTGAGTGAACAAATTATTATCGAGATGGGGCGTTCCGAAATTGCGAAACTTATCCCAATATCGATACATATTAATCGCATTGGAATTGTATTGAGATTGAGTTTGCGTCAAGAGTAGCCTACCTGTACTGTATATACACGCCATATTTCGCCTTTAAGTTCAACAGTCCCCGGCCGTAATCCAAAACTAGCGGCGGTATTTCTAATAGACGTCAATTGCATTCGCTCCAGACAGTATCCGTATGAGTATCTTTTAAAATTTATTAGAGCGATAACATCTTAAAGCCTGTCCTTCATCGTCCGTGTCCGCTACACAACGCAGCGTCGACCGTCTACGGTCCGTGTTATTACCACTCGAATAACTCGCGATTACCGATTACATACAGCATCATCGATCGACGAATCCGTAAACAAAAGACGTACGGAATCGAACGAGTCGATCGCAGATAACGACGACTCGCACTCATTACCGGGGCACCCTATCGCTGCTGCCAGTCCAAGTCGGACACCCCACAAAACGAAACAAAGGACACACGTATCGAATACCATACACCACGAAATTAGTAGGGTTCGATCGTTTTTATATACCTTTTAATTTTGTTTCGCGTCTGGTTTAATTTTATCTGCTGTCGGGATTACCGGCTTAGGAATGTACCATCGGGCAACAAGAGTAAAAAGTGGGCAAACACGACGAGAAATAAATAAAGGCAAGAACTGGTCGGGCTGAGATTTCTCAGCGTGCCTCCGACTCGCCACTTACATCGCTCTGATGAATGGAGTGGCGGTTTTTTTTAATCGCCACCGGGTAGTTTTCACAGACCAGTTTTTACGCGAGTTATGTCATAGAATCCTAAGTGGCCAAGCTCGCGTCTCGAGCTTTTTCCAGCACTGATTTCCTGCTGCAGTCTGTTTACAAGCGGTTCGGTTGCATTAAGAATGTAGTTAAAACTATTAATCAATCACACAACGGGCGCCTCGTCGAATCAAAACAGTGAATCACGCTTGGGAACAATGAGATCTCACGGTCGAATGCGGGCGTCAAACGGTCGACATTAACAGGTCAATTTACTTCTGTAACCCTTTCCCACGATGATAAACAAATATTTGATTATCCACAGATTATAATCAGATTAATTGCGCCATTATCCTTTAAATTCTTAACGAGATCTGGCCCATTCTGCAACAGATAGCATCGAGATGTGCATCGAAATTCGTCGCTTGAATAATTTCGCAGACTTTCCGTCTTCGGGCGCCTTGAAAGTCTGCATTTATAAATACGAACGATGAAACCTCTTTGCTAATGTGTTCCAAATTTACAATTTATGCGCAGCCAGTAACATCTTGTTCCATGTTCGAATTTAGCATAAAGTTTTTATTCAAACTTCTTTTCATTATTGCAGATACGTTGATCGCGCGGATGACGAAGCAGAGTGTGGCTGACGTGGGGGGTCCTTGGGTAGAGGAGGACCAGAGATGGGGTGGTCCTGGCGGGGCCCACCTCAGGCTATCGTACCGTGTGACCTGCGCCGCGCATTACTATGGAGCTGGCTGCGAAGTGCTGTGCAGGCCGAGGGATGATGCCTTCGGTCACTACACATGCTCGCCTGCCGGGGAGATAGTCTGCAGAAACGGGTGGACCGGAGATTACTGCTCGAAACGTAAGTTTTACAACCTCTTTATAGCATATAAAACTTTTTTTTTATATAAACTCGTATTGTACCTATTTTTAAACTTACTATTTTTATACTGACTGGTTGTAAGATTTGATCGTCATAAATAGGTAAAAAATTATGTTCATCATCTTACATACAAAAAGTTATCGACAAAAATATTACACTATTCTTTGTTGTTCTATGACATGAGCTATTTGAAAGCTGACTAGCTATATCGAGAACTCTTTCCGTACCTCAAGAGATTTAATTAAACAACTACAATTCATATTCAGTACCTAAACATGTCTACCGGACATGTTGCATCAATATTTTTACAGTTAAGCAGCTCTGACCTTAAGCGTGAAAGTGGTTCCAATGCCACTTATGCTATCTTCAACTTGACAATCGGCTAATCGACGGCTATTTACTTTTCTTTCACAACTGACACTGCCAGTTGCTCAATGCCCTAAATTTGAGCGTGGTACCCAATTTACTCTTCCTCATTAAGAGTCGTGGTATGACAATTTTTAGCGTAGCATCCTCATAAAAATAATTGAAACGCGACGACCTCACGTGTTAACCGAATTACATAATTCGGGCTCTCACCGTGTAGGTACAATTCGAAAACGTTCGAATTTAGTATTCAACCTGTTTTAGTGTCGAACTTTTTAGACGTTTCTGTAATAACATTCGAATTTCGAACGGTATGAGAATAAAAACGTCCTTAAACAAATATGGACGACATGGTATTTAAGAGAACGGGGCGCCAAGCTTTGTTTATCTAAATAATATTCCGTTTCTGGTTAAGAATATTCTTGTGAAATCTTGTGTAGCAAAATAATGTTTTCCTTACGGATTTGACTTTATCTAGAATGGTGTTTTTAAACGCCATGTGCTATGGTAATGACTTTAATTATCTTTAAGCATCTCCATCGTAAATAGTTTTAATTAATCCAACCATTTTTATATTCCATGATTCAAAATAAAGTTATATCTACTTCCTGTGGGCAACAGTCGACCTCCAAGCGAATAGTTGGCAATAAATTTCCTTTTTTTAGGTACTTAAAATATTAACGAATGCTAAACTAAAGCACACACATATGTTCTTCGCTAATGTTTCTGTAACAATCGCTCATATCAAAAAGTTTCCACATTTGTTACTCGAATACTAGTTTTAATGTTTATTTTTAAATACATTCTTTGAATACAAATTCTCATAATAACATAAGCAAATTAGCTTAATAGCTTCTCATAATGGAATAGGTTTATAAATTAAACTTTAACCCGATGACTACTTTGTGAAGTTTTGAATATGTAAATATCTCTAAGCCGTCTATGGGAGTGACAAAATCATAATGTCTCGTCTCGTCTGTCAGTCTGTCATTTCGTAGCGTGCGACCGTCCGGCGCTCGTATAGGTTCGTAAGTTGTTTGCGTTTCGCCATGAATGCGTACAATTTGTAAACAAAAGCTATATGACCGGTTGGGGCATCATTAGAGCCCGTTCGCTTCAATTTTCGTACGAGTAAGTACTTGCGTGGATTTTTTTGAACCAATAAATAGTTAATCTATTCGTTTCAAACGCGACTCCGTTTCTGACGTATGTTAAACATATCGCGTCTCGTTTTGTGAAACAAAGCGGTGCGTCTCAAGATGCATTGTGGCCGGGCGGATGTCGCGTCGCAATCTCGGCAGCCCCACCTGCCGCCGCGTTCCCACACTCCGGCGCCGCAAAAAACGCGGCAGACAGAGAGCGACGCCGCGTAGCGCGCTATCTCGCTCCCACGCCAGGGCTGCGCGCCCACCGCCTCCACAGAGACCAAGGATCATCCGCGAAACCGCGACGCTCTTCAACTAAATAAATAAACGACGATCGCTTTCACATTCGAAATCCGAAAAATTCCCGAACGTTTTAAAAAGAAATACGCGCTTTTAAGTACTCGAGACGGTGAATATCGTGTAGAATATGTGACCTTACACCACAGCGCGAGCCAATAAAAGTCTCGCCAACCCTATCAGTTGAGTTTGTATCGGCGATTACGAAAATGTAAAAGCGAGAGAAGCGGCCATAATGAAATGAAAACAACGCTGTACGCTCGCACGCACACAGCGGCGCGCACACACGCCCGCTCACGGACCGGGTCAAAAACACCTTTAAACGAGAACTGAACACCAATCGAAATGAAACACTGTACTTGACCGTGTCACGATACTTGCCTCACATCTGCCAAACGGTATATCGCCTTCTGGGAAAGCTTAACAATCCAGAAAAACTTATTTGCATGTCCCGCCCGTATTATCCAGCATCCAGCATTCTGGCTAATGACAGGGTAAACAAGTCGAGAGGAGCCCTTAACGGCCGCTTAATTTCGCCTAATTATTAACGAGAGTAGAGTTCTCACGAATATTACCTTGTGTTGGATTGCGAATCTCACGCGCTCTCGATCTGAACCGCAGATGTGTTCAATATTTGTGAAAGACTAGCGCATCTGGAAAGGTCGCTTTTTGTCGCTAGCCTGGCCTCGGGGAAGGTCGAAGATTATACACAACCTTGGTCGCAGTGCGGCACACGCTAGCCGTTCATTAGAAATCGATAGTCGGTGCCCATTGATAATTAATGGCCGTGCAGGACGCGACGGTGAGCCTCTTCCCCACGGCTGGTTCCAGCCCACTTACGCCTAAACGCTTGGAGTGTATGTTTTAACAGCTCCCGTTTTACCTACCGCTCGAGGGTCAATCCAATCTCGAGTGCATAGAGTGCATTGGGTAACACTTGAACTGCTTTGATCTTCCATTCAGGCGCCACTATTCTTCTTACTTTATGTGTCTCATAAACTTTTATTGTTCATTCAAAATAATAGTTATGAGAAGACTATCTAAAACCACACGTCATAACCGTTTGCGAAAGTGTAAATTTCTCCGTGAATGAAAGCCGATTGTTTTTTTAATTCCCCCCCAAACGGCGCGGCTGCTAAGCTTCTAACGCTAGGGAGAGCTTTAAGCCGCTTTGCGAGGAGCCAGTTTCGGGAGCTTTGCGCTCGCTCGCCGGCTTGAACCTATCTAGGGAACGCGCCGGGAAAGCTAATCTGTTTTATTTAGCCGCCGCCGCCTCAACTGAGCTCTGAAAATCCGCGATACAGCGGGGAGCTCCGCCAAATTGCTTCCTTATACAATTCAGCACGGGAATAATCCGAATAACATTTGCATTGGTAAGCCGTAGTGCTTGCACACAAGATGGCGTCTAGTATTTTTCTAGCGAGTTAGGGGAATAGTAACGGTCGAGCGAGTGGCGGTTAGGCTCCCCGCGCTATCTTCCCCCTTTGTATTCGCTCCGATAACTTGCCCATGCGCACCCGACCGATACAAGTTCGCGTTACGACTTCTTATTTCAAAACACTTTCCAACGTTCGCCGTACATTACTGTCTGCACTTTTGTAGAAAGAGACCGGTCGCCTTATTTTAGCGCAATGAAAGCTGCGCACGCGGCGTTCCTTCACCGTGTAACTTTAGAACAGGGTACGGTTCGCCGTGTATAGAAACGTAAATCACATAGTTAACGATGCGCACATATTACGCCTCTAATACATACGGGTTTAAAATATTCATCTTTATAAGTCTTAACGTCTACCAGCTTTCTGTATTCCCGCTTTGAAATAGCTAACATCGGATTTATAACTAGGAAATGAGGTACGGTCAGCGAGAAGGAATTTAGTGAGTATTATGCGGGATGGATGGTGGATAGGATAGTTGCCGGCTAGGAGTCGCGATTAATCGTCGGAGCGCGCGACCTCGCCGGGGGACGAGCGAGCCTCTCCCTTTGTTGTGATCGTGCGTTTTGCTACGAAACCGCGAGATTCCTTTGCAACAATTCTCGGCTTAGAAAATTTCATGCCCCTTCTCTCTACTTATGTTAAACTTCGAGGTAGCAACTCCAGCTTGTGTTGACGACCGATATACGAGTACTACCCCATTTCTCGTAGAAATTAATGTTCATCATAGAAAAGGCTCACCATCTAATTTGCTAGGTGTACTTAAAAAAACTTTGGTCATTATTTATTTATTTTAGAATAAGTATAGCTCGCTCCGACTAACCTTTGGAGGGCACAGTCGCGCGAGCGTATTCATCATGTATGTTGACTTAGCGTCCCGCTTTCCTGTGCTTTGTCTTTGCGATGCGCTAACGAAGGCATTCCGTTTGTTGCAGCGAGGTGCCTGCCCGGCTGCGACGCGGAGCACGGCCACTGTCTCAAGCCCGACGAATGCATGTGAGTATCCACTTCACACTTTTGTGCTAAACGCTTAACGTTACCTCTCCGACTCTAAATCATTCATCCACCGCATTGTTCCGCGAGAAGAAAGGCGACGCGTTTTAGCCCCTTGTTATCACTTATTATTTTCTTACGAATGTGTTTTTCTTTTCCAGTTGTCATACGGGCTGGGTGGGCGAGCTGTGCGATCAATGCCGCCGGCATCCGGGCTGCTTCCGCGGCACCTGTCTCAAGCCCTGGGACTGTATCTGCGAGGAGGGCTGGGGCGGCCTATTCTGCAACCAAGACCTCAACTACTGCACGAACCACCGGCCGTGCAAGAACGGCGGCACGTGCCACAACACCGGCCAAGGCAGCTACACGTGCGTCTGCCCGCCGGAGTACACGGGACTCAACTGCGAGAAGTCTCTGCATTCCTGCGCCGTGCGACCGTGCCTGAACGGGGGGGCTTGCGTGCAAGAGGGCAAGGAGTTAGTCTGGCGCCTGTCCGTCGGGATACGAGGGAGCACAGTGCGAAACGCGGATCCTCACCTGCGCGGACCAGCCGTGCCGCAATGGCGGGAGACGTGCGACCCTCGCTCGTCCGGCTACGTGTGCTCCTGCCCGCCCGGCTTCACCGGCCCCGACTGCGCTCTGGAAGCCGACCCGTGCGCCGGCAAGCCCGTGCCCGGAACGGCGCGACCTGCTCCCGCACCGGCGACAGCTACCGGTGCTCCTGCAAGATGGGCTT